>JAHUTJ010042649.1:0-17356 GCA_036250325.1 Characodon lateralis | reverse complement strand
TTTGTGTGATTTTGTTGTCAGCACATTCAACTTTGTACAGAACAAAGTATTCAATGAGAATATTTCATTCATTCAGATCTAGGATGTGTTATTTGAGTGTTCCCTTTATTTTTTTGAGCAGTGTAATTATCTTCCCAGTTCTTTATGACCTCGAGGGTTTCATTTTGTTCTGTGTTGTCCATGTCAAGTACTTTGGGAAGTGTAACCCTACCCTCAAATGTTGTTTTTTTTACATACAAATACCTATGAGTTACTAAAGGAACAATAGGTGGTATGTTTAACCTTAGTGTGCCTTTGCCTTCTATTGTCATTTTCTCATCTCTGAAAGCAAAATAACAATCAGTAAATGAGCCAGTACTGCACTCTATCGTGACTGGGGTATACATATGTCTGCATTTTCCTTGATAGACTTGGTCTTCATAAGCACAGTTTCTGCTTGAAATCGGCACATGTTGCTTCTTTGCAACCACTGTACCACAACCTACTATAACTATATTAAAATTACAGATTCAACGGCATTTTTATATTCAATTATTTTTATTCTGAGTATAATACACATGGGTTTATCATAGTAGAAAGTACTTTTATGCTCAAGTTCATTGACACTTGTGCTACTTAGAAACCTATGACAAGAGTCATTTCTGTCTATTTGTTAATTTTGGCACATATTTCAAATCGCCTCTGGCAGAAGAACCTCAAGGATAAACTGTTGATTTTCAGCTCCGTTTCCAGGAACTGACAGAATGCTTTCAAGTTGTTGGATGAGATGAGTGCTTCTGTTTGGAATGAAAAGGGATTGTCATGGAGTGACATTTTGGACTTTGTTTTATGGGTTTTGTGATGGTTTATTTTGTCATTTAGATTCTCCTTATGGCTCTTTGTTTATTTCTTAGGTTGTTGTTTCTATGTTCTCCTCTAGTTTCTCTGTTTACTTTAGTTCATAGTTATTCTAGTTCTTTATTTCCTCCTCTGATTTATTCTCTTGCTTAGTTTGTGTTTTCTGTTTGTTTAGTCCTTTCACTCTTCTTCAGCCTTTGTATTTGTTTCACCTGTTCCTGCTGCTTTCCTGCCTCCTTGTCGCACCTGTTCTCAGTTCTGTTGATTATCTGCCTTTGTTATTCTCACAGTATATTAGTTGGTTTTGTGTCTTTGTTCAGTGCTGGTTCCTTGTGTTGTCACTACCCCTTTCCCTACCATGACTATGCTTTGTTTATGCTTCGTTTATGATACGTTTTGCCTTAGTACCTGCAGTGTTTTGTAAGTTTTGGATTTTGACTTTGATTTATACCTGCAGTGTTTTGTTACGTTTTTTGCCTTTGAGGAATAAATTATGATGTGGCTACCGAGCTCTTGTCTGCACTTTGGTCTGACCCAAAATCCTTCCCCGACAGGGATGCAGAAATATGATAACATTTTATGATAAACTGACATTATTACATAGTAAATCCACATTTCAGACAAAACGCTTTATTTTAACTGAGGGTAGCATATATATTTAACAGCTTACTTGCAGAAATAAAACATGTAACTGTTCAGTAACATCAGCAATTACTTAAATAATAATTTAGCTATTTCCAGAAGTGCTTCTTAATGTGTTTCTGTAGCCACCTAATAAAGAGGCTGAATACACATGGAATACAGAAAAACAGACAGCTCATAGGATTTAACCTAATCATCCAACCAAAAAAACAATGTATCAAGAGAAAGTTATACCCCTTCTCTCTCTCAAAGGACAAAGATATTAATTGGCCAGCAGGTTTACATGCAGCCTTCTTGTTGAGACCACAGTGCCAATAACCGCACCACTTCACAAGCCATCCTTCAAGTCTTATATGCAAAACCATTTCTGAATAATCATCAAAAACTTTGCCAACATTTTTAGGAATAGGAAATAAAGTGTATATTGTCATGAAAAAAAATTCAAGAAAAAACATACCATAATGTCCTTGAATGTGGTGATATGTTCACTTTAATATTTTTGAAGCACTGGATCTAATCCTCTGTGTTTCTACAGATACATTCGGTTGGAGAGAACATTCCCTGACTTCATGTTTCTTTCCAAGGCCTGTAATATTTCATACATGTAATTAATTGTGTAGTTTGAGTTTTAATTACCTGAACATATTGTGAATGCCACAAAGGATAATTAACAATGTATGTTATTACCTTAATCTCTGAATCTGTCAGAAAATCCTCTGCTTTAACTGACTTCAGTGACCTTGTCACTTTTAAATTCTGTCAGTCAAATAATGTTTTTTATCTGTTTCCGTGTTTTGCAGTTGCACTTGCACATGCGAATTTAAAGACACCCTACACATTGGCATTGTCTAGGGTGCAACATGTGTTCTTAGTACACTCTATTAACTGCAGCAAGTTTTTGTAGCCTAGACCAAAAATGACATACTATCATAAGTGTATGTATCTTACTGCTAATTAATCCTTACATGAAATATGAGGTTATGTTGTATTTTGCGAACTGACCTCAAATTAATCATAAAGCATGTACACAAACAGAAAAGAAGCAATTTAAGTGCCAAAGACAAACTATGCAGAAGGAAACAGAGCTATGGACTATTGAGCAAAGCAGATCACAAAAGTAAGTCCGTCAATATTTTCCTCTTAAAAATTGAAGTGACTTAGAATTTAGGTTTAAGAATGTTTGTTAAGAAACAACCAATAACTGCATCATCGTCTGCAACTAACAACTGAGTAACAGGTTAGAGCTTCGAACAATACTGACAACCTTTTGGTCTTGTCTCTCTGGCATCCTCTGGCACCCCATGGCATCCACTGGGATGCCCAGGTATTTTTAAACCTACTACTGTCTTTGCCAGACAGTATCAGTAAGATGCAGAAAAGAAAATTACAGAGATAATTGATTACGTTTTTAATATCCTGTAAGCAGAGACGTTTCTACATTGAATCACACCCTCCGACCCCCCACTGAGTGCAAAGTGTTATGATCTCCTTTGGGCCTACATTATTATCAAACTTGTTTCCTTCTTTCATCAAAGACAGAAGGAAACATATGTGGCTTTGAGTTCTTAGAAATTTGGAAAAATGTCCATTATTCAATTTATTGAATTGAGAATTCAAGTTCTATCAGATTCTTGTGGAGTTTATAACTGCCTGCATTAGACAGAAACACACAAACCCAGAAGTAGCGTCTCTGGGGCTAGCAACTTCTTTTGTTTAGTTAAGTTGGAAAATGAAGTGAGAGGAACAGCTCTTTACAACAAATTGGTAATTATATGTTATTGGTATTGCATTAGGGCAATGATGCTTGTACATGCCAAAACCTTCATGAGTTCAGCAAACTTAGATTGACGTGTGTTTGTCTGCCTGCACTAATTTTCCCAAAAGGACACAGTGAATTGGTGGTCAGCAGAACTTCAAACTATACTGGGCATCTGGGTTTTTGTGGAATCAGTAGTTTAATTATTCCTACTCAATGTCATCACTGGTCTCCTCTATGGCAGATGCCATCATCTACCTCATGTTTTTCTTCTTCACCCTTGGAGTGTGTTCTTCTCCACTAAGTCAAACAAGCATTATATAATAGCTTTAGATAAATTACACGTCTTACTAATACACTTAGGCTGCACGGTGGTGCAGTTGGTAGCACTGTTGCTTTGCAGCAAGAAGGTCCTGGGTCCAATTCTGGGCAGGGGGTCTTTCTGAATGTTCTCCCCATGCATGCGTGGGTTCTCACCAGGTACTCTGGCCTCCTCCCACAGTCTAAAGACATGCATGTTAGGTTAATTTGTCTCTTTAAATTGCCCTTAGGTGTATGAATGAGTGTATGCATGGTTCTTTGTGTGTTGCCTTGTGATGGACTGGCGACCTGTCCAGGGTGTACCCCGCCTCCTGCCCATAGACTGCTGGAGATAGGCACCAGCTTCCCCGCGACCCACTATGGAATAAGCGGTAGAAAATGATCACTTGGTATTAAGTGGCTGTTCTACCTAATATTAGACCAACCTGTTGCCTTCCCCTGTCTGTCCTAATTCTTTCTTTCTCTCCATCCTCACAGACGAATGATGTGACTTTTGTATTAAGGAGGTTTTAAAAATACAGCAGTCAAATCACATAGAAAAAACATAAAAGTTTGATTTTAAATATCCTTGTTGAATATCGGTTACTGATTGGATGCTGCACCTGATCAGATTTATCAGATAGATCACAACAGCACTGTAGTGTTATATCTAAGTGAAAACATTTAAACTCAAGTGTATCACTCCCAAGTTATATAATTTATCTGTTTTATGATTAGCAAATTTATGATTTGCAAATTACTGTCAAAAATAACCACAAACAACTTCCTTTATTAGTCCCTTCTGTTCAGTTCCTCTATGGCAGTTATCAGTATTTGGTTATTTGTTCCAGCTAGGCTTAGTATCCACTTATTGTTTATGTTTTAGGTATTATTTATTTTAGGACTTCGCTTTCTCTGTTCCCCCCATGATTAGTTCAGTATTTTGTTGTCTCTTCCCTACTCAGTCTCCTGGTTTCTGTTTCCTAGTTTGTTTCTGTTTTCAGTCTAGTCTAGTTCCCCGTGTCCCTGCGTCCCTCAGCATTTGTCACCATAGCAACCTCCATTACCTCAGTTTCCTTCACCTGGCCAGCACACCTGTAAGTATTCATCTGATTACCCACTCCTCTCATTCCCAGTGATTCACACAGCTCCTTCCCTGTGTATTAGTTTGGTTCTTTGCTTTACTCCTTGCTGGTTCCTCATGTTTCTCACCTGTTGTCTTCCTGATGTCTCCTGGTTCCTTGTTGATGTTTGACATTTCCTGTAAGTCCTTCGTTTATTATTATTAAAGAAAAAAGATTAAATTGCAACATGTGGCTCCCTGGTGCTTGCTTGCATTTTGGTCCAAACCAACTTCGAGCTATGACAATTCCCATCAGGCTGTCAGAGATGTACTGATATTAATCATT
Organism: Characodon lateralis; assembly: GCA_036250325.1. NCBI lineage: Eukaryota > Metazoa > Chordata > Actinopteri > Cyprinodontiformes > Goodeidae > Characodon > Characodon lateralis. Next base: position 12,412 of record JAHUTJ010042649.1, on the reverse strand, counting down.
TTAAAACAGCTGTGCTGCTTAATTAAAGGGCTAATAAATGGAATATCTGAGATACAGATTTCCTTACATAGTGCTTGTTCAATTTCTATTTATAAACTATCCAAGGGATTTATCCAAATCCATTTAAAGATATATTGTAATTTAACCGCCACATAATAATTATAAGCGTTTGGATGTTCCAACTCTCCTAAACTTTCAGCCTTTTATAAAGTTTTTAAACTTATGCGTGGAGGTTTAGATGCCCATAAAAATTGTTTTCTGAGTGCCAAGAAAAAACCCAACAGATTTACTTTCACAAGTGGAGCATTACAGCTAACGCTTAAAACCTCTGCTTGATATTTGTAAAAGGAAACTTTATTAGAAACTGCTTTGGGATTATTTCAGTTCTTATGGACACTGAGACAGAAATGAAAAGTAAAAAATTTGAAATGATAGAATCTAAGTTTTTGAACCAAGTCTGAGGTCATTTAACTGAGATTATAGAGAAGAGAAAATTTAATTTAAAGAGGATCATCATTTTAATTACAGACACTTTTCCCATGAGTGACAAAGGAAGATTTCTCCACTGTTTGAGTAATGGGGTTTAATTCAGCTTGTTAGACACAGTGATGCACAGGTACCTGATGTTTCTCATCTGTAAATGAATGTTTGGAGAGATGAATATTAGATAGGCAGGGCATTTCATTTGTTACAATTGACAGAGTAGGCTGAAATTGTTGAAACCTAATTTATTAACGTTTTTGTCTCTGTTAGAGAGCAGTTTGCCTTTTCCAGAAAGGGCAACACATCATCAGCATATAGACATATGTTATGAATTCTATTATCTGTTTCAATTCAATTAATATTTTTGCTTTGACGAATTGCAGTCGCCAGTGGTTCAGTGGATATAGCAAATAGTGAGGGGGAGAATGGAAAACTCTGGTGCCGCTTTTCAAGGTTGAAACTCTGAGAAATCCAGTCAAGCCAAAATTCCAATTGATGTTTAGGTTATAGTAACAAAATTACCAGAAAACAATAAATGCACTAAAAGCCTTTTAATAGATACTCCACATGCAGGCCAGGGGGGGAATGAAACCATTTATGCACAAGGGCACTAAACAAATGCAGAAATGGAAAAGCAAAGGCAGACTTTTCCACATAAATATAAGTACACACAGTGTACACACAAGTAAGGAAGAAAGCAATCCTAGACCATATTTGCATTAAATCCAACCTAGTCAAACTCAGAAATGTAAATGTTCTCAAGGATTCAAATAAGAAACAATCAGTCAGTCAGTCATTTTCCATATCGCTTCTTCCATACTGGGTCGCGGGGAAGCTGGTGCCTATCTCCAGGAGTCTATGGGCAGTAGGCGAGTACACCCTGGAAAGGTCGCTAGTCCATTGCAGGGCAACACAAATAAGAAACAAACAAGATACAATGAAAAAATCTTGTTTGGCTGGAGAAATATACCGCCCTCTGACAGGATTCTGATTATTATAAGATAAACCTGTTTTCACTTCCCCAATAATTTTTTGATTAGGGAAGTGAGTTTGTTCATACAGGTACCAGCTGCGCCTTTGACTTTCAAAAGCTGGACCTCAGCTGTACCCTCGACCCGTAGACAGGTAAGATGATTTTTTTATTGTTGTTTAGGTAGATTGACTGCAGGGTTGTGTCTCAAATTTAATTTTGATTTGTCAGCACCATATGTTTGTAGCAAGATGAAGGGTTAAATGGCTTTATGATGAGTTTTTATCATGACTTTATTTTCACTTTCCTTTTGGCTTTTATTATTAGGATTTTTAGTATCTTTAGCAAAATATTATATTTCTATAAACAGTAAAAGACCAGATAAAAGTCTTAAAACAAATACAAATGAAACACGTACAATTTCTAAATGAATTCTAAAAATATAAAACATTTTTACTCCTTTTGTTCATTAGTTTATCTCTTTCTAAACCTCTTCAAACACCTATGTGCTTTAAATGTTAAAACTAGTATATAGACCTTTTAGGCTGTTTTTTGAAAACTACACGGCGCGTCATTCTTCGTCATAATTGCCGGACATTTTGTTGCAGCTATTAGCTGAAACAAACACTGAAACGTTGTGCTATAAAAAGGCAGTTTGATAATTGAAAACACAATGCTTTTTATCTTCTATGTTTCAAGATTGTTTAGAGGTAAGTTTAGTTTTTCTTCCTCAAGAGTTTTCACGTGCCGTCTTTCTCGACTTTTCCGGGACATGTGGCATGATGCAATCGTTTAACGGTGTAGCTAAATGCTACATATCTGAATATATAAGGTTTACATGTAAATGTTATCTCGTTCATCGGAAATAAACAAGGTAAAAAAAAAGTTATGTGAGAAATGTTGCGTGTCAATACTTGCATGTACAATACTTCTCTGATTACTTTCATCAGTATTGTGTACCAACTGTTGCCGGAGATACATTTTACAGCTATTATGTTCATCAAATAAGACTCATTACAACCTGGGGTTTTCTAATTGAAGGTCATTTATTAATCCATTAATTACTATTTAATCCCATTCAGCTGTAGAGGTATCAAAATTATATTTTATGGTGTAGAGACAAAAAAAATTAAAAGCTCATTAGTGACGAGTCTTTCAAAAAAGGACTTTCACGGGACAACACTAGATATGATACTTTGATACAATGTAAAGTAGTCAGCGTACAGCTTGTATAACAGTGTAAATTTGCTGTTCCCTCAAATAAATCATCACGCAACCATTAATCTCTAATCTCTGGAAATAAAAGTGACTTTACCCCTAAATTAAAATATCCAAATTGTGGCCAAAGTGTCAATATTTTGTGTGGTCACCATGATTTTCGAGAACAGCAGTAACTCTTTTGGGCGTGGAGTTCACTAAAACTTGACAGGTTATCACTGAAATCCTTTTGCACTCCTCCATAATGACATCATGAAGCTGGTGGATGTAACAGACATTACTCTCCTGCACCTTTGGTGTGAGGATGCCCCACAGATGCTCAATAGTCAAGTCAAGCCAAGTTTATTTATAAAGCGCTTTTCAGCAACAAGGCACTCAAGGCGCCGTATTTAAGGAAAAACATTACAATGATACAGAAAATCAAACAACAGAAAAACAAATCAAATGACATTAATAATCCTTGGGGGGGTTACTGGTAAGAGCTGGTTCTAATACAATCTTTCTAATGATCTAAAAATCTATGAATCATTCTAAGCTGGATCACTGGTATAAAACAGTTATAGTCCAAACTTTCAAATACTAATGTTTGGCTTTTACTGGTATGAAATAGTTGTCATACAATCCTTCTAAGAAATCTAAAAGTCTATGAATCCTTCTAAGCAATCTAAAGGCCTATTGTAAGCGAAAGCATCTGGGGCTGAAACTAAAGAAGCTTTGTCATTGGTGTAAAAACAGCTTTAGTCCAAATTTTCGAATACTAAAAATATTTGGTTTTCGCTGGTAATCCTGACAAATCTGAAAATCTATGAAAAGTAATGAAATCACACATTTAGGTAAAGTAAGATAGGAGGAAAGAAATTCCTATTTCAGACTTTTTTCTTAGCAGAATACAGTCTGAAGCAGTACAAAAAAACCTCTGCAGGGGTAAGCAACACACACATAAGTAAAGATTTAGCAAGGGTACGGTGGAATCTGGATGGTGAGAATATATAAGTCTGAGTGTGTTTCACATTGAACCGTAAAGGCTAAGCTGGTTGAGCTTTATCTTGTCAAAATAAAAGATTTACTTGGGGTTCTGATTATTTTGTGTCTATGCAGTCTTGAACATTGAAAGTGATCCGACTGGTGGTGCTGTTCAGATCCTGCTCCAAGATGTTCCGTTTGGTGAGTTCAGAATAGAAAACCTGGTTGGAAATACTAACACCTCAAATCTTTGACCTTACACCTGTATGTGCTTTACAGGGATGAATGGAGAAATCAACAGTCAGGTGTATCACATCTTTGTAGACCTGGCAAGTCGTGGCCAGTTGGAAGAGCAGGAAGAGTATATGGACGTGGATGAGGATCCTCATGAGTCTGAAATGGAGCACTGAGGTATTTTCACATTCTGGGAACTGATGGCATTTGGTCTAAAAACTAAATTGTGGTGCAGATGAAAAGATATTAAATATCTGTATATAGTCAGAAAATAAAATGGTGTCATACTAACATTATTTGACAGATCTTTTGAGAGCATTCCATTGACAGCAATCTTTCCAGTGTACACTCTTGTGTGTACTGGAAAAGCATGAGTATCCTCTTTTCTGGGGGTGTGTAATGTCTCTAAATCTCAGTTAGGTTTAGCTCAGTTATGATTTCTTTTAGGAGTTTCCTGATTTGTTGATATGTATGTTCTATCCACTATAGGAGGTACAAGGTAAAAAACAAATGATGAAATAAAGCTGGATTGTCTCCATTCAGAACATAAGCTCACACCACAATGACCTGAACAGAAATTATAGTACTGCTTAAAATAATAAATATGGCTCTTGGGTCAATATATTGATGTTATTACTCTGTTCAGAGTAGTAGTACTACTAGCAGCAGTGTTACTGGTGGTGATAGGTGTATTGGTTTACGCAGCCATTTTAAATTATAGCTGTCCAAGTTTCTCATTTTTAGAAACAACAGTCTTTTTTTTTTCAACTTCTACTAGGGTGTCTGGAGTAGTGTAATAGTTGTTTCAGTCATCTTTTAGTTTTCTTCTAAAAATCTCTCAGTGAGCCAAGCCCATGCTTCTGTTCACCAAAAAGTCCTGTTGACCTAAAGTCCCATCAAATATTTTTTTAAGATTATCACTAATCCTGTAGCCTGAACCAAAAAAAACAAAGTTGGGTTAATTGCCACTTAATTATTATTTAGTTAATTCATTTTACTACAGCCATTAAATAAATAGGAATTGCAGTGCTTTTTAATTGATCCTATGTGAAACAGCCTTAAAGATAAAGTTTTATACTAGCTTTGCCAGCAGCAGAAGGGACATGAGCACCAAGGAAAAAACGATGTAACAGAGGTAAACTTTAAGTGTGCATCAGTCTTATAAAAGAGTCGGACAGTCCTGTAGCCAGCTGCTCTTTAAGGATCACACTAGCAGCTGTCTTTAAAATGGCTCTGACTGGTGTGTGCATCACAAAGACGCACAGTGATTTGGTACTTCATATCACTCACATTTGAAGTCAATACGAAAAACACAACACACCTTGAAAACAAAGAGGCAAAGTCACTCATAATAGCATGTTATGCCCATAGGTACAAATACCAATTATAGTCTTAACTGTTTTGGACCCAAATGTACCAAAGTGGACCCAGTATGTTACTCAGATAATCACCTCAAACTGTTTGGCACCAAAAATAGCATTTCCAACATTTATTCTCTAAATTATTCAGCAGATCTTGACATTTGTTCTTCTGCTATTAAAAATCACAAACTTATTTAAAAAATCTTCTAGAAAGTCAGAATTTTCCATTTCAACAGAAAGTGCTGAACAAATATTTTATCATAATTGTAAAAAGAAAGTACACCCTCTTTGATTCCTGGAAATGTACATTTAGGGGCAAAATATGACTTCTAAAATTACTTGAATCTAATCTTAAAAATGGAGAAACACTCTACAGATCCCGTACTGTGATTGTTTAATCAACAACGATGATGCCAAAATGGAAAAACTAAGTACCCAGGCCAGTCAACCAAACCTCAACACCATTGAAAAGCTGGGGTCTTTACTGGATCTTCACAAATGTTAATAGTGGGACAACATTCCTCAACAATGTTACAGATTGACAAAATTGGACAAAAATGTTTTTACTGCTAATGGTGTTCTCCAAGCTTTGAATCTTAGGATCTAGTTTGGTAAATGCTTTTCCATTTAATCTTTATTTTTCATCAGTAACTAAGGACAGTGTGGAATCAGTTGTATGTGTTTTTCTGCACTGGAAGTTATTAATAAATTTGGAACCTGGAGAAAAGTAGGTCAGTTTTAATCCTGATAAATAAAACCCCTTAAACTGAGACAGGGTTCATATTTTTTTCTTAATGAGTTTAATCTCACTAATTTCCAATCTTCAGTTGTTTGAAGTTGGTCAAAAACAGAAAAATGTGATTATGTGTATAACTAAATTCTTTAAAATGTCAAATATTTAAAGTTGTTGTAAGTTTGTGTCTAACATAAAGACACCAGATATCAATCTGCTGGAGGTCATCTTATTCTATCATATAAATATTATACATTGATATTTTTGCATATATCATATTTTCATCCACTTAATGAATTAAAGAGTAACTGTTAAAATTCTCACATCTAAATGGTTTTCGTTCTAGGAACTGCATCACTAATGTTATTCATGTTCATTTTTAGGGAGGTAACTGGATGTTGTTTAGGTACTTTAGTCACATTCAGATCAGCATCTAATTGTTAATTCCACTTGATCTATTATATAATTACTTCAAATAACCTTGTAGCCTTGCAAATAGCCTTTAAAATGGAGGATAAACCATATCTCTGTTTTCTTTTTTAGGTGTTTTGTCCAAAATGTCTTCCAGACATTCTTCGGAAAAGAATGAAGTTTATTCTCAGAGACATCTGATCATCAACATCATCTCTTTTTCTATGCAAGACAAATAAATAAATAATGCTACCCTCAGGTGTTTTGTTTTTCTTTTGACTTCTTAAACACTTCCTAGTGAGCAAAAGTGAACATTACCTTATTTCAGTGGCAAACTTTTATTTTTCTGGAAAATTATATGACATCTGAAAATATGCATCGCCTACTTGCAAACTTATTTGTTTGAGGTGGGTTTTTTTATCAAGTAATGAGAGATCTGTGTCTCTTTAGACATACAGTATTTCAAATAAAAAAAAAGTGCATGTTCAAAAAGTGGCACTATGTTGAGTACTTTAATTATAAAAAGTAATTGTGAAGCTGAGGCATACAGAAGCATAGAGCAACCACCCCTACAAAAGAAAAATAGACCCATGTTACAAAAACAGTCGAATTTTGCTCTCACAATAGTTTTGCATTTGAACAGTATAATTATTTTTACACAATAGTTTTTACCTTGCAACATGTAATCCACATGATCAAAATGTACATATATATTGTGTTATGACAAAACATTGCATGTTTTAACAACATAATATAGATATTGTAAAAATGTAAAATATATATATATATATATATATATATATATATATATATAAAGCAGAGGAGTCCGAACTTCTTGCCATGGGGACAGGGAAATATTTCAAGGTCAAGGTTGAAGGTAGAGGTGATCACACTGCAGTTTGAATGCCTATGATTACATCAATCTATGATTAAAGTTTGACAGGAAAGTGAAACTGAATGTCTGAGAAGAATCATGATGCAGTGTGCCTTCAATCCTTCAATTTCCCACCTTTCCACCTGCATCCTATTAAAAAAAATTGACAATTTGTCTAATTTTTGTGTGTATTCTCAGTGCAAAGAACAAGATATGAGGTCACTCTTTCTTCAAAAACTCTTGCCTTATTTAGCCAAGCTTAATAGATGGTTGCACCCAATTTAGCTTTTGAGTAAGCGTCACTGGGTGTTTGTGGTCTTAAAAGCAAAAACTGTGGTTAATAAAAGATTAATAGTTTGTGCTTTCATTTTAGGAAGATTTAAATTTATTGCCCTGATTTTGGAAAGGCATGATCACAGTAAAGTTTTCTCCCTAACAAACAAAAAAAATGTGGATCTGCAGTAACCACTTGGGCTTGTAAACCAGATTTGTACAAGTGCTGAATTGTTGTCCAGAGACGCACAAAATCATTCCGAAGACCACAAAACGTTCCCCGGGCCGCACTTTGGACACCCTTGATCTAAAGCAAATGGCATTAGAAACCTCAGCAGGTGAAGAAAATGAAAGGAAACGCCTCGGTTAAACAGAAGTCTTTTTTCGAAGGTAGTTGGAGAGACGCATACATAGACAAATAATGTGAACTTAATAAAAATAATCTATTTCTCTGTTTCTCCCCTGTCAGTCTGTCCACAGTCCAATCCAGTAGGTGGCCTTAATGCACCTTATTAGCTGGTTTGTCAACCGCCATTAATCCCAAGATTCAAGTTCGAATCAATTCAGCTTTGTCCAGCATGATTAATGACTTTTTTTCTGTTCCAGGAGGTTGGTCTCTTTTTGCAGATGACGTTGTACTATGGAAGAGAGAGGGAAACATTGTAGATATATTAAATAAGGTCCAAGAAGCTATAAATTATGTGGTTGAATAGGGGAATGACTGGGGGTTGTGTTTTCAGCTGAGTCAATTTCAGTCTTTTTTACAAGGTGGAATTTGAATGAAAACTTCAAACTACAGTTATATGGAGAGGAAGTGGAGAATGTTGGATCTTTCAAGTATAGGGGTGTGATATTTGATGCACGCTTAACATGGAGAGATCATATTGACAGGATTGGGGGAAAAAATAATAAATGTCATGGTGTGTTTAGCAGGAAGGGAGTGGTGAGCTAGTTGCTTAGCCCTAAAGAGAATATACCAAGTTATGATTAAGTCAGTATTAGATTATGGGTGTTTAGCCTATTTTACAGCAGCTGCTTTTATCTAAAAAAAAAAAACTAGATCTAATCCAAGAACAGGCTTTGAGAGTGTGTTGTGATGATTTTAAAACTTCCCCAGTGAATGCTTTGCAGGTGGAGATTGGAAAAATGCCATTAAAGATGAGGAGAAAACAGATCATGGCAAACTACTTGGTTCATCTCAGCAGTCATGGCAAATCTCACCCTTCTAAACAAGTGCTTGAATATTGCTGGGAGTATGGAAAGTGCCAGATGGATCACTTTGGAAAGGTGGGGAACCAATTGGCTAAGGAATGTGAAATAGATGGTCTACAGATTTGTCCTGTTGTTGTGTACCCAGATGTGCCCCCCTGGTTAATGATATGATTTTTGGTTGATTGGTACCTCTTAGACAAGAAGATCCATCCATCCATCCATCCATCCATCCATCCATCCATCCATCCATCCATCCATCCATCCATCCATCCATCCATCCATCCATCCATCCATCCATTGTCTTCCGCTTATCCGGGGTTGGGTTGCAGGGGCAGCAGCCTAAGCAGAGAGACCCAGAAGTCCCTCTCCCCAGCCACTTGGGCCAGCTCGTCCGGGGGAATCCCAAAGTGCCAGCCGAGAAACATAGTCCCTGCCCAGACACCCTGCGGAGGAAACTCATTTCGGCCACTTGTATCCGTGATCTCATTCTTTCGGTCATGACCCAAAGCTCATGACCATAGATGAGGGTAGAAGCGTAGATTGAGAGCTTCGCTTTTTGACTCAGCTCTCTCTTCACCACGACAGACCAGTACAGCGCCCACATCACAGCTGACGCAGCACCAATCCGTCTATCAATCTCCCACTCCATTTTTCCCTCATTCGTGAACAAGACCCCAAGATACTTGAACTCCTCCACTTGAGGCAGGACCTCCCCCCGACCCGGAGAAGGCACTTTTCCGGCTCAAGACCATGGCCTCGGACTTGGAGGCACTGATTCTCATCCCAGCCGCTTCACATTCGGCTGCAAACTGCTCCAGTGAGAGCTGTAGATCACAAGCTGATGAAGCCAATAGGACCACATCATCCACAAAAAGCAGAATGGATCCCCTCAACACCTTGGCTACGCATAGAAATTCTGTCCATAAAAGTTATAAACATAATCGGTGACAAAGGGCAACCTTGGCGGAGTCCAACCCTCACCGGAAACGAGTCCGACTTATTGCCGGCAATGCGGACCAAGCTCTGACACTGGTCGTACAGGGACCCAACAGCCCGAATCAATAGGGCCTGGTACCCCATACTCCCGGAGTACCCCCCACAGGATTCCCTGAGGGACACGGTTGAACACCTTCTCCAAGTCCACAAAGCACATGTAGACTGGTTGGGCGAACTCCCATGCACCCTCCAGGACCCTGCTGAGGGTGTAGAGCTGGTCCAGTGTTCCATGGCCAGGACAAAAACCACACTGCTCTTCCTGAATCCGAGGTTTGACTATCCGACGGACCCTCCTCTCCAGATCCCCTGAATAGGCCTTACCAGGGAAGCTTAAGAGTGTGACTCCCCTATAGTTGGAAAACACTCTATGGTCCCCCTTTTTGAAAAAGGGGACCACCACCCCGGTCTGCCAATACAGTGGAACTGCCCCTAATGTCCACGTGATGCTGCAGAGTCGCATTAACCAACAGAACTTTACAACATCCAGAGCCTTAAGGAACTCTGGGCAAATGTCATCCACACTCTGGAGCTTTACCACTGAGGAGCTTTGTAATCACCTCGGTGACCTCAGCAGACTCCCAGCAGACCATCAAGATTCATTTGGGTTTGCCAGGTCTGACCGGCATCCTCCCCCACCATCGGAGCCAGCTCACCATCAGGTAGTGGTCAGTGGAAAGCTCCGCTCACCTCTTCTCCCGAGTGTCCAAGACATGCGGCCACAGATCCGATGACACAACAACAAAGTCGATCATCGAACTGTGGCCTAGGGTGTCCTGGTGCCAAGAGCACATATGGACACCCTTATGCTTGAACATGGTGTAAGTTATGGACAATCCATGACAAGCACAGAAGTCCAATAACAAACCACTCGAGTTCAGAATGGGAGGGCCATTCCTCCCAACCACACCCCTCCAGGTCTCACTGTCATCACCAACATGAGCATTGAAGTCCCCCAGCAGAACAAGGGAGACCCCCGGAGGGGTGCTCTTCAACACCCCCTGCAAGGACTCTAAAAAGGGTGGGTAGTCTGAACTACCGTTTGGTGCATCACAAACAACAGTCAGAACCTGTTCCCCCACCCACAGGCAGAGGGAGGCTACCCTCTCGTTCACTGGGGTGAACCCCAACGTACAGGTGCCAAGATGGGGGGCAACAAGAATGCCCACCCCAGCTCGGCGCCTCTCTCCAAGGGCAACTCCAGAGTGGAAGAGTGTCCAACCCTTCTCAAGGAGACTGGTTCCAGAGCCAGAGCCGAGTGCCAAGGTGAGCCCGACTATTTATTTCCATCTATGGTAATTATCATAAGGGTTCTGTGTGCTGCACTTTGTCTGATCCCTCACCTAGGACCTGTTTGCCTTGGCTGACCCCAGCAGGGGCATAAAGCCCCTGACAACATAGCTCCTAGGATAATTGGAACACTTAAACCCCTCCACCACTGTAAGGTAGCAGCCCAGGGAAGGGTAGATAAGAAGAGAGAAAGGAAAAGAAAAGTATATCTTGTATGTGGAAAGCAAATATTCTGATTATGTTAACATTTTCACAGATGGAACCAAGAATCCAGAGACAGGAGTGAGTTTTGGGGTGTCAGTTCCAGCAAGGAGAATTGGGATTAATAGACGCACTCCAGATGGGTTGGGGGTTTATACTGTTTAGATGGCGGCAATCTTGGTGGCATTACGATAGGTAGAACTTGCAAAGTTAAACAAGATGTTAATATGCTTGGACTCAAGCTCTGTCTTCTCAAGTATTAGATAATTTCATTCAAACAGCAGACAGGATATTCTCTGTGATAACCTTGTTGCGATTCTCAGAATTCATTAGTGGGGGGGTCTAGTTCAGTTACTGTGGGTCCCAGCACATGTGGGGATCAATCGGAATAAAAAAGTGGACAAACTGGCTAAAGAAGTTCTAAACAAAAGTACAGTGGAAATATGGGTTAAATTGTGTAAATCTGAGGTAAATAGCATGATTTGGAAATCAGGAGTGGCAATCAGGAGTGGCAAAGAGAGCGGGATAATGGAAAGAAGGGAAGACATCTGTATAATATACACAGTAGGATAGTAGAGTCCAGAGTGCAGGGAGGGTAAAGAAAAGAAAAATCTATTATTACAATAATAAGGATAGGACATTGCTCACTACATAGTACACTATACGTAATAGGGAAACATGGGAAGGTTGCCAGGAAAAAGAGACAGTTGAACATGTGTTTTTAAGGTGTGGAGGTTACAGTGCATATAGGGAGATTTTGGGGGAGAGGTTGAAGGAAATAGGGGTAAAGGAGTTCACTTTGAAAAGTATTTTGGGTTTGGGAAGTAGAGCAGAACTTCGGGTATTGACCTGAACAGGATACCAGCTCGGGAGGACTTCGAGGCTGGTGAAAAGGATAGGTGACTACGTCGAAGAAAAACGGTTTTGGTGCGGTGCGGGAAAAACAAAACATAGAAATATATCGGATTTGGAAAAGGCAGATTTGGGCATAAACCGGTATGTGAATGGTTCAGTTGGAAATGGAGACGGGAAATGAGGAAGACATAGATTTTGAAGGGTGGACGCCAGTGGGGAGAGGAAGAGGGAAAGGACGTGGAAGAAATAAAATAGATGAAGGAAAGGGAATTGGTGATATTCAAGGTAGTAAACGAGAATTGGAAGGAAGCAGTTCAGAAGAAGAAAGGATAGTTAGGAGG
>JAHUTJ010042648.1:0-17363 GCA_036250325.1 Characodon lateralis | reverse complement strand
TAAAATCCCTCTGACCACTGTGCAGGACTTGTATATGTCATTCCCAAGACGAATTGACGCTGTATTGGCTGCAAAAGGAGGCCCTACACCATACTAATAAATTATAGTGGTCTAAAACCAGGTGTTTGTTTCATTGTCCAACCCAATAATTGTTAAGAACTTACCTTTATGCATCAATAATTGTGAAAATGAATCCCAAAAAGGCAGTCAAATCTATTTTTTATTTATTTTTTTTTTTTATGATCTGAGTGTTTAGGTTACTGAAACAGAAGATAAAGTCATGGCAGAAGCATCTTTTTCATGTTTTCGTAAATTTATCTGAGATCCAATAAAAATCAAAAATAAAACAAAATTGAAGATTTGTAACTTTTTGGGTTGGTTTTGTTTGAGGACAAAACATTTAAAAAATGCAGAAACAGACAAAAAAAATGTCTGTAACATCCCATGATGCATTTGTGGTTTTATGATTCTTGTAGTTTTGTGTGTAATTATCGACAAAGCGCGAACATGACACTATAGCTGGTATTCAGAGGCATGGAGTTGCACAGGAATTATACGGCAATCTGGTCGCAGCCCTGCTGGAATAGCATACATAGCATTCAACATATTTTCAAATTATGATATTGATCACTGACCTTTTCTTTTGGCGCTCCTCAATGTTAAACAGCCAAATTCTTCACACTTCAGTATCCTGCACAATCATGTTCTGGATTGGTTATGTATGAGTGGAATGTAGAATAAGTCTGAACTTGTTTTATATTAATTCTTTTGCTCCTCTTCATCATTCCAGAATCGGTACCAAACTACAGCCTATTGCAAATTGTTCCAGTCCATAAAACAAATTTTAAAGCCCCTTGTGTTTCCTTGTTCATTTTGGTTTAAAATTTTAATTCAACTTTAAGTTTGTTTTTGGCAGGAAATGAGACAATGATCTCTCCAAAGATAAAGCAATCTAAAAAGGAGTGTAAGTTTGGAAAAACCTTAGTTTTATTTTACTATTTTAAAGAAGGTGACATGTTGAAAATATTTAATGGAAAAACCTTTATTGGCATTGCTGCAGTCATACCCTTCTTGTATGTTTCCTGACCAACTCTTTGCATGTTTGCACTGGTATTTTGACAATTTACCTTTCGTGCTAAATGTTTGAGGTGGGCCTCCTTGCCATCACCTAATCCCTAATCTTTAGCTCTTTCCACAGATTATCTGGTTCAAGTTTTGATCCTTGCCACTACAAAATGTAAATTTTGCTCCCAGTCAAAAGAAACAAGTAGGTACTTTATACCCCAGCTAGACCATGGGTATGAATAATTGTGGATTAACCCTTCTGTAGTTTTAGCTTTCCGTTACCATCTGTGGTGTTTGGGGTCAGTTTAGACGAACAAAAAATATTTCTCAAATTGTTTTTAGTTATTTTGTTAGGCTTCATTTTCTGTGATATGCGTTTTATTTTTCAGTGTGGTGTCCTGTGACATATAGTAAAAAGTAAAATTAACCTCAACAAAATATTATAAATGAAACATTTGTTATTATCGCTGTTGGGCATGTTACTTTAAAAAAAAAAAAAATAAATTATAGTTACTTCTCCCAAACAGTAACTGGGTTACTCCACTATAAAAAGTAACTAGTTAACAGGGAAAGTAACTATTGCTTTTTTTTTTTTTTTTAAGTTTAAATAGGTCTACGAATTTAGATTTTCTTCCAAGGTTTTACAAGCCAATTGGACTTATATAGACAAGTACTTACATTAAACATTTAATACTTTACTTCACATTGTCATATTGTTTTTAACGGATTTCACCCACACGCAGAAAGCAATTCAGGAGACAGAGTTTTACGGTAAAGTGTTTATTTACAGTGTAGTGAAATGGGCAGGGGAACTGGAATCGGGAAACCAACTGTAAAATAAACAGTATGGTAAGCACGGAATATACAGGGTCAAAACTCAAGAATAATAATTCAGCCTTACTGGGTTGGTGGAATGATCTGCCAGAGGGTGAAGCGGAGAGACCAAATAGTTGTTTACCCGTGAGACAGATGATGGTGGAATAATGGTGTGCCAGGATGATAAGATGGTCCAGGGCTTTCAGAAGTTGGTGCAGTGGAAGGAGGAGGGTGGACAGGGTTCTTGAAGGGTGATCCAAGAAGCGAAGAGTTCAGGAGGATGCCAACCGGTGTGGTCCAATGAAGTAACGAAAGGCTAGAGTCTTTGATCATGGAGCTGGATAGCTTCTTTCCAGAAGTGGTTAATCCAGGCAGAGTTCCACACAAAAAGGCAAGGTCATGTTCAGGTAGTCCTGCAAAGTAACAAATTCAAATTACTTAAAGTTCAAGGCAAGAACAAGACAAGGTAATGTGGCTTGAGCTGTACCACTAAGGGACAACACTCTGGCAATGAGTACCTGGCAGCCTCCTCCTAATATACTCCTCAGCAGGTAATCAAGGGAATGATGAACACCTGTCACCTCTCCTCCAGGTTCCACACCATCTAGGGGCTAAGCAAAGTAAAACACCAGACAGACAAAGCACAGATCCTGACACACATGAACGTTCGTGCCTTTGACCTCAAGGAGAATAAAGTAGTGTCTGTACTTACACTTTCTTTCCAGACCTGCCATTGTTGCAGCTTATATCTGCTAGTTAGCCTGAGTAGGGCTGCCACGTGAGTTTGTGGTTTATGTTTAAACTGAACACTGCTTCTGATTGGCCCACAATGAAGGCTTACTCTACCTTTGCCAATTATCACCTTTTATGTGATTGTCTTGCCCCTCACTCCTCCCTTTACCAAACAAAAAAAGATTAGCTTTTGTGGCTGTGAGCCACAAAAAATAACAAGAGCTTCCATGAGTAGCTTTAGTTTATTTAGTTCATTGTTGCTCTGAAAATATTTCTGTCAGATAATGCACAGAGGCTTTCTGTGGCCTCATTGCTGGAACTGTACACTCCAGCAAGAAGACAAAAACTAATATAGGCATCCAGGTATTCCTCATCAAAATCAATCTATTTGTTGCCATGGACTTTTTGTCCTTCTAGGTTTGTCATTGTTATAACCTTTTTCAGTGACAACGGCATAAACAAATCAAAACATGTCTTGATGTCACCTATTCTTATCACAGCGAATCTTTTGACCCCAGAGGTCATTTTTATCACATTTGCAGCAGTTGCGTAACCATGTATGCCAGGAGGTACTGAGCTCCAACAGATGTTTCAACTCTTGGAGTTGAAGGTTTCAGCAGGAATGGAAGTAGTTTCCGCACCGCTGATGTCTTCTGGTTGATATTCGAAATCATCGTCTTCCTCATAAATCTGCTCATCTGAATCACTATGTGGCTCCGTTTGTTAAAATTAATTGAAGTTGGATGTTTTGGCTTTATTTTGCAGAGGTTCCTGACAAGGTTAAAAAAAAAAACTTATGCAATAAACAGCATTTATGTGGTACTTTAATGTATTCAAAAACTGAAAGAAGTCAGTGGCTACCACAACACCAAAGGAAGGTTAACTGTAAGTTTACAATTAAATATATTTCATTCAATACACCAAACAGCAAAGATTTACTTTATTTTGTAACTCAATGTCATAGTTTTTGTTACTGATCTGACCTGGGAGTGAAATGGGTTTGAGATTGTGGACCGGTAAATCTCCAACTGCACAGAAGATGGGGAGAGGGTAAGACCAGGGGAAATAAACAGTTATTGTTAAGTCAGTTTGTCTCTATGCTCACTGGGGGGAGGAAGATGGACCGCCAGAGGGATGAGAGATGGGGTCTGAGAGCACAACGCCAGAGCAGTTCTGTGAAGGTAGATCCTTAAGTGCTCTGATCCAGGACTGTGTGATGAGAGTGGATTGATGGTGTGGTGCACAGGTTGGAGGAACTTGTGCGAGAGTTCGTTGGAGGGTGGACAGAGTTCGCTTATGATTTGATCCGGATGATCGAAGCTGCCAGCTTGCACTTGATCCTGAGGAAATAACTGGAGACTTGAATCCTTATCCAGAAGTCAGAGAACACTCTTTAAGAAGAGTCTGGAAATCAGTTGAACTCAACCAGCTCTGGAAACAATCTGAGGAGGAGGACACACCTGATTTACTCAGAGTTCAGGAAGAAACAAGAACGCAAAACTACAGCTAGAGTTTAGTGCTGGCAGCTTCCAGTCTAAATACACCTCCAGGTAATAAGTCAATGCGAAGCACCGGTCCCTTCTGCACCTGTGAACTGCAACACCATCTAGTGACCAAGCAGAGTAAATAGCAGGCAAACACAAATACACAGTAAACTCACAAACCCCGACGCTCAACAAAAACTGAGCCACTAAACATAGAAGCTTACATTTAAGAGAGTTACACAATGATAAGAACTTTAGGGCAGTCAAATAAATGCCATAATGGTTTATTAGTTCTATTCAAATGGCTCCAGTTTCAGCTAAAAAAAATCGAGCTTGTTTGATTGACTGCAACTGAGGTCAAATTGGGTCTGTTCCCCTCAGACACCAACATAATTTTTTGCCAGCTAGACATGTTGACTGTCTCCAACTAGTGCAGGTTGGTGTAGACTTTCCTTAACTGGGAAATGTCAGTAAAATTCGAGTAAAAAAAAAAGTCTGCAATCAAATATCATCACTATAAAAAAAAAAAAAACTTTAAAAAACGCCTACTTTTGAACTAAAATGAAAGATAACACTTGATTCCTAACAACAACCATATCACGGATTCAGCCACAACTGTTTTTTTGTTTGAGTTCTCTCCCTTTTTTTGTTTCTAATGAGGCACACATTGCCTCACTTAGTGAATTAAATTCAGTACATGGTGAAGGTAGGCCTGTGAAAAGTACCATATCTATGTAAATAGTGACTCATATGCCCTCAAGTGAACACAGGCCTGACTTCAGTTCATGAAGTAGGGCACTGGCGTCTTGGTGCGTGCAAAGCAAACGATGTATTGGATGTGCAGTGACAACATGCTCGATGCAGATAACAAGGTTCCTTTAAGGTGGGGGCATTTGGGTGAGAAGAGGAACAGAGATGGAGAGCTCTTGTACTAGTGTCTCTACTAGAGTGATTTTATGACACATTGGGAATGCAAATCAACTTCGTTCAGGGAAGCAGAAGGCATGTTTTGTCATGATCCCCCGGTGTTAGGAGTTTTAGCTTC
This sequence comes from Characodon lateralis, assembly GCA_036250325.1. Taxonomy (NCBI): domain Eukaryota; kingdom Metazoa; phylum Chordata; class Actinopteri; order Cyprinodontiformes; family Goodeidae; genus Characodon; species Characodon lateralis. Next base: position 12,221 of record JAHUTJ010042648.1, on the reverse strand, counting down.
TTTACTCTCCTGTTACTGTTCTCTTTTTGCTGTAAATTCTTGTAATTATGTACATTTATATTTTGTTAGATTTCCTCCCTGTTCTTTGCTTGCTGTTGTTGGGGTCTTAACCAATTTTGGTTAAGGAATTATTTTTCTGAATTATGATTTTTAGTTATATATTTTGCTAAATATTAATTAATCGATAATCATAATCCTTATACTGTTATCTAATAAATCTTATTAGATTAGGGCTATGGCTCATTCTTCTGTTTAGTTATTTATTTCACTCTCCTAGATTTCTCTGAGTTTCTGCTCTGCTGTGTTAATTAGCCTCCCTCCTTCTGCATTCTACTGCTTCACATTTCACCTGATTAGCCTCGCTGGTTCACTGGTCAATTCTACGCCCTGCCTTTGTATTTATACCCTCTAGTTTTCATTGCTCTCCTCTGGATCTTCCTGTTTACTACCAGCTCTATGTCCATTTACATGCCTGTGTTCCAGGTCCCTCTGTTAATGGGATGGATTATGATAATCTGGATAGGCGTGTCTGATGTACCTCAGATGAACAGAGGACACAGGCTCTTTTCTTGATTCAAAATACCTTTTTAATGGGAATGTGTCAAATGGCTGTGCGCTTGCTTTTTTTCAACGCAGAAAAAGGGTATCATTTGCAGTTTTGCCGCAAACGTCATGAATACAGTACATGAAAGTAAACGGGTGAAGAAGATAATGCATTTTCCCACCCACCAAAAACACTGTTGAAAATGCTTTTTTGCTTCTAGGCTATGAAACTGCTCATGTAATGTAAGGAACAACCCAAACTTGAGGAAGAGAGAGCACACAATTATTGCCACTGCTTAGGCAGAAAGACGTTTATCAAGAAACTCCTGTTTTTGCAACTTCTTTTTATGTATTCTCTGTCAGTTTAAGAGGTTTGCAGTTGTCATCAGTTGTCATTAAAACAAAAACCGCTCAGAAATATTCCAACTCATCTCTGTGCACATCAGAGAGACAGTGCTTGTCAGAACTGGAGCAGACATTAACGTTTCTAAATGCTGCTAATATTTTACTGTTTTAAATTAAATTTTTTGTCAGAAGACCTTAAACGCTGTGGGTAACTACAGGCAGACTGCATAGAGTTTTTAAGTTTCTTCACAAGGTGCCGGTTTATTAGGACTTCAAACTTCTTCACAGACAACAGTTCTCCTGACTTCCTCCAACTCACTGAATACATTGTCATATTAATTGACTTTATGAACTGAAATTGAAGCAAGAAACCTTATTATATCTAGTTTTAAAGTGTGTGAACAATGCCTTATTCATCAATGCCTGAGTTTAGGGGTTCAGAAGCAACATCATCAGTCTTCGGCTATGTGCTTGTGCTTTGTGTACAATTTTTTTACTTTACCTATTTACACAGGTCTCAGTTTTAGACATTGAAATTAATACATCCATTAAAACCTGCATACAGGCTGAATACAACTGGAAAGGAGAAGTTGTAAAAAAAAATATATAATATATAACCTTTTGAAATAATTTACAGTAGGTTAAAAGTTAATGTTGCTTCAAGTGTAAGCATTTGCCAAGAAAAGCTCATACCCTTCAGTACCTTTTCATTTTAGCCTCCAGAGCCTTGCTATTTACTATTAACTTCTGTTTTCTTATTTTTTTTTCTATTATAGTTTGGTTTCCATGCTACAAAATAAGGCTTCACCAAAGCCATGCCTTCAGCTTGTTGAATTGAACTTGCTGTGCAAGACACAAAGGAATTCATGTTGCTCTTGATTTTGCCATTTTGACCCCACAATTCCTCAACACTTTCCTGTTGTGACCTGAAATAGAGTTTTTGAACAAGAAAACTCAAATAAAGAGATGTTTTTAGAGACTTAATATTTGGTGATGCAAACGATGCATTCAGATGTTGAAGATTAAAGAAGGAATACCTTTTGATCCTTTTTGTCTCAGGTAATCTGCTTCTTCTCCATGACTAAAGTAAGCCAGTTTGATATAACCTTTAGTACCAACTGTTCTCTTTTTGATTCCAGGAGAAGCATGCTGGGAGAAAATCCTTTGCATCTCCAAGCACCTTTGCTGTTTTTTTTTTTCAAGCCTCTTGGTGGCTTTCTTTGTGGATTAAAAAAAAATATTTTGTGAGCATTCCTTATACAAAGTTTGTCAATGGTGCATCAAGAAGGGAATGATTTAAGTCAAAGCAGCTAAAGGTGCAGCGCTGAAGTTGTTCAGGTATAAAAAAAAGGAATTACTCCTGGAAAAATCTAGAAAATCTGGCTTGTACTGTCTGCATGTTTTTCTCATGCACACAGATATTCACACCATCAGGTCAGCCAAATGCCGACGCCAGGCTCTGATCAATACAAAGTGACATCCATGCTGTCAGTGTTTGCAGAGAGCCTGTCAGAAGCGCTGCCTCACCAGTACAGATGAGGTCACGTGACACGTCGACTTGTGGCCAATTTGTCATCGCCAGAGTGACGGGGTCAGAGGGGGATGGTGTTCGACGGCCTGCGTTCTTGGTTGTGCAGCTGGGATTGCCGAATGTCGCTTTGGTGAACATGAGTTCCTTGACAGGAAACAAGAAGCTGAATATGCATGCTCTTTTTCCCACCAGCAACAAGGTCTTACTTTATATGGATGTTTGAACAGCGAAACTTGTGTGCAGTTTAGAAACAACCAGACTTTAGTGTTTGGAAGCAGGGGCAAATCTGCAAAAAGTAGTTGTTGAACAACTTCACATTTTGGTATTTTACAAACTTTACCTAATATAATTGTAATTTTTTGTTTCGTTACTTTATGTGATAAAATAATTGGAAACTAAAACAAAAAGGATATGTGGTTTTCATTTGTTTCCAAATAAATTTCATTTTGGTATATTCAGGAACATGTTAGTAGGCTTGCCTTTCAAACATACTGAATGATAAACAAAAACTTCCATTTTGGTTTCATGTGACCAGATCACCTTCTTCCACATTTGCTCTGTCCCCTAAAGGGCTTGCAACAAACTTTACACATGGTTTTTTATTGCTTTCTTTCAATAATTGGTTTCTTTTTTCATTCTTCAATAAAATGAGAGATTTGTGGAGTTCCCACCTCAGAATTGTGCTGTCTACAGATGAACCCTCCTCAACTGTGGATCTGATCTGCTCCAGAGTTACAATGGGTCGCATCTCTAGATCTCTAAATAATGCTCTCCTGGCCTGCCCTGTCAGTTTGGGTGGATGGCTATGTCTTGATAAGTTTGCAGTGTTACTGTTCTTAGTTTTTTCAAATGTCGGATTGAACAGTGCTCTGAGATTTTTATAGCTTGGGATACTGTTTCATAACTTAACTCTGCTTTAAACCTCTCCACAGTTCTATCCCTGACTTGCCTCCTGTCGTTCTTGGTCTTCATGATGCACTTTGTTCACTAATATTCTCCATATATCATTTTCTGCAATTTCACAATTGTGCACTTCTTTGTGTTGTTCTGTCAAAATTCCAATAAAATACATTGAGGTATGTGGTTGCAATGAGATAAAATGTGATAAGATTTAAGACAAGACGGCACTACAGATGACCACCTGGTACTGTGTATTTCCAATGTACTTTGCTGCCATACTCTTTCATGTTACTGAGATTGCTATGTTACTTTTCACTGGAGAGCAGCTCCTAAGCATCACTCAGTCCTCTATGCAGTTTTTCTCTGGTTTTCATCAATCCAGAGAGTTTTTCTGAGATCCTAGCTAGAAGTGTGGCAACCCTTTGTGGAATTTACCCAAAGACACAGACAGAGGAAATGCCCAGGTACACACTTCAAGCTTCCTGGTGTACAGAATGGACAAGCTGCTTCGTCTCAGCACAAGAAACTTGAATTTCCAAGCTAATTTCAGGGCAGCTAAGAGAAGCTATATTAGAAGATAAAAAGCAGCTTCTCAGCTAACGACCCAGCGGCAATTTAGAGGACGGCATCACTACCTGCCCCAAAACTGGCTGACGACCTCAACAGCTTCTACTGTGAGATTGAAAACCGGTCATTGACGCCTCACTCTGGCGATGACTTCCAGAGAATATCCTCCATACTCCCTCCCCTCAGCATCCTCAACAACAATGTCTACTGTGGATCACCTCCAGTTCCTATGAACCACCCTTTCTCGGGACCCGAGCTGATCCCCACATATAGACACTAATCAGACAAAGGCCCAGCAGAGACTGGACTTCCTACTGTAACTCAAGAAGTACAACCTTATATAAGGGCTGCTGGTCATCTTCTAAACTGCCATGATTTAGTCTGTCCTGTGTTAATCCATCACTGTGGGATTTGGCTCATCCACAAAACAGGACAGGTTCAGATTGCAAAGAACAATTAGGTCTGCCCTGGGTCATTGAGGCTGACCTTCCCTCCAGCCAAAACTTGTACAGGTCTAGGGTCAGCAAAAGGGGAGCTAATGTTGGACCACTTGTTTGCTGAATATTGGACCATTTGCACATTGCTGGACGCCAATATACCTTTCCAACGTCATCGGCCATTTTGTACCGCAGGATAGTCTGTCCTACAAATCCCAGCGGCCACTGTGGCTGATAAGACGGGGCGTCCCAGTTCCAATGCCCCACTGAACTATATAAACGGACTCTGAGACGGCCCACACTTGGCTTTTCACGCTGGAAACCGGACCAGCAACTGAAGCGCATCATTCTGGAGAAGAGGTCCCACGTGGATTTCATTTATTCTCCTTCGTTGGCCAACAAGAAACTGAGCGAATTAAGCTTACAGGAATAAGAAGGCCTGTAAGTTTTCAACTTTACCGATCGAAGACGTGGGTTTAACACGTAACCAAAAAACCATGGAGTTTCTGCTTGGTTGAGTATCCGCGGACACGTGGAACTCTTCAACCCCTTTCTCTCTCTCACTCACTGCCCCAGAAGGAAGACTTCTACAAGTAAAATCCACCTTTTATTTTTATTTCTTTATTAGGAATAGCTTGGGCAGGGTAGAGGAGATTTAGTGCGATGTAGAATCGCCACTTAGAGTCTAATGTGNATGTGTTCTGAATTGTATGTGCATGCCATTGTTCTTTTGAAACGTGATTACTGTTGTTTTCTGAGGCCGCCGAGTCTCGCAAGATTGTGCTTTCACCGTGTGAACACCTGAGAGCAGGTGCGCTGTGGACTGGACTGCTATAATTACCTTATGGTGAAAATCAACCATTTTCTTTGTCTTCAACTTTACTGCTTACTGGCTTGCTGCCAAAAGTTGTATTATCCTTTGTCCTCTGGGTTTACAACCTTGCTGGGGGGGGAGGTTTATGACAGCCTGTATATCACTGAGCTACACTTTCTGGCGGGCTGCGCTCCCAAAGCTTCGTTCAACCATATTCCCTTTGTATTTTACCATAACTGCCATAACTGCTGGTTTAATATCATACACACTCAGTGCTGTTTTTATTTTGTGTAGTTAGATATTTTACCCTTCTGTGTAGAACATTGCATGTTTGATTAGGTGAAGATTATTGAATCGGAATTGATTTAATAAAGATTGACGTAGATAAAGAGAAGTCGTTTGTGTTTATTTTGTGCAAAGTGATTTGTCAGTCAAAATAAAGTTAAAGTTCCACACATTTCGGCAGAAACGGTTGATTAAACAGTGACATCTCTGGTAATAGTTATCAATTATTACTGAGTATTTAACGGTTGTAATTATCAAAGGCGTTGAGCCACAATTACAACACCAGAATACATCTCTGGTTTCGATTCATAAATGACGATTTTGTTTAAGAAATTAATTTTGTCAAATTATGATTTTTAATTATAATTCTTGATAAATATTAATTAATCAATAATCATAATCCCAACACTAACATCTCTGATATCTGTTTAAAGTGAATGTCTGTACGTTATGAGTGTTTGGAACCAGAGTCAAATTCCTTCTTTGTGCAAACAATCTAGGCCATAAAAGCTGATTCTGAGGAATTAATACTTTTGCAAGAATTTTCCTGCTTTCCTCTTATCCAACTAAGATAGAACATATATATGAGAAGTTTTTCATTTCAGCTTTATTTCCGAAATCAAATGACGTTTACTTTAGTTGCCATTATCCGTGTGTACTGTAGCTCGCTGTCCCTTTCCATTTTCTCTTTGACTACACCAGGGGAGAAATTGAAATAAATTATCAAATACATTTTCCAGGTGGAGGAACCCCCTACCCGTCTCCCTCCTACTGCTCCCTTTGAGGTAATTTATTTTTCTTTGCATACAAAACATCCCACTCAGAGTTAAAATGTGCCACTTCTAAGATTTATTTCATTCTGTCAGGATGTTATATACATAACTAGAAACTGCAAGTGCTCCCTAACACTAATTATTTCTTTCTACAAGAGTGTGTTAAGTGGAGCTTAATTTTCTAATGACTGGCACTGAAATGGATTCAAAATTTAAACAGCTTCTTAAGTCTTGTGAAGCAACAGACATATGCTGTGTTTCAGAAGTGGCTTGGAGGATTAATTTCATCCAAATAAATAGATTTTGTTTAAGAGAGGCACTGAAAATTAATTGCAAAGCTGCAAACATTTTTGAAGTACTAACTTTGATATTATCAGCATCCCATGTCAGTCCAGGTTTTATGTTGGCTGAAAACTGAGTGGATAGCTTTAGTGAGGTAAATTTTCACCTAAAGGGCGCTGTCACGCTCCAAGAAACTTTGGATCTCTAAAGGTGGCCCACCAACCTGCAACACATCAGTGCCCTCTCATGCCTCCCCACTTAACGACCCAACCTTGTTTGTCCTCTTGATCTACTCATCTTGCTGCAAACATCCATCCAGCAAACACCTTCCCATGTCACCAATTCTCTCTTCCACCCAGGCTGGAAGTTATCTAAATTGTGATTGTCGCTGGTAAGAAAGCCAAAAACAACATAATGAGAATTCCAGGTCTGGTCAAAGTACCCCATGTAATGATCTTTGTCTCTGCTTCTGACTTAGTTTTTTTGAGCTGTGAAGCTCAGTTGAGATGCAGCAGAGAGGACAAATTGTTCCCTTTCACAGAGAGACGGTTGCTACTGCTCAGAATGTGGGATAAAACCTTTTTCAAAGCACCTTTTTTCATCCCCGCTTTTCCTCTGGCTTGAGCTATCCTTTGTAGGTATTATGTGCTTGCGAGCCATAATGACTGAGGCATAAAACCTGCCTTTTTGGAAGACAGATTGAGTGTAATTAAGGTCCATTTATAAGGTGTTTCATTATTAAGCTTTTGTCTTCTTTCTGGCACTGCTGGAAATGACTTGATTGAAAAATGCCAAAGCCAAACTTACAGCAGCTGTGGATGGAGGTACAATCAATACCGGATGACACGTGTGAATATCCACACTTCAATTTTTTATTTTTGTAGGCAGTGTTTCACACTTGCCCCCCCCACCACCCCCCCACCACCACCACCCACCCCCCACCCCCACGTAAAGGTTAAGATGACTAATAGCACTTGAAAGTGATTGAAATACAAATGTCCTTCCTGTGGTAAATATGATTAATTATTGATTAGCCATGTAGAGATCATGAGAATCTTCAGGTCCACCACAACCCAAAAAGGCTCTACTGGCTTGAGATGTGTTAAATGTGAGTAGATTGGAGTAGAGTGAACATATTACCATGTTCCAGAAACCAGTTTTGAGAAGTCTCGTGAAAAGCGAGAAACATGGTCAGCAACAACCCTCAGGTAGGCTGTAACATTTAAAAGGGCTAATTTGAAATTAAGTTGCTTAAACTGAGCTTTTAAACTCGCAGCCTAAAGTCTCTGCTTTTATGATTTTTATGTCAAATTCTCCCCCAACTATCTGATTATAGCAGCTGAAATAATGACTCATCAGACTAGGTAACTTTATGCCAATATGGTATTGTTTGATTTTGATGAGCCCGTATAAATTGTAGCCTCAGTTTCCTTTTCCTTGCTGACAGGACTGGCACCCAGGGTGGTCTTTAGCAACTGTAGCCCATTTGCTTCATTACATGACATGTTGTGCATTCATAAAAGGTATTCTGCATTCCTTGGTTGTAACAAGTGTTGTGTTTATAGCAACTGTGGTCTTTCCATCATCTCAAACCTGTCAGCATATTCTCCTCTGACTTCAAGAAGGCATTTTCATCTACTTTTAGCTATTTTCTCTTTTGTTTTTAAACCATTATCTGTGAAGTTGAGATGGTTGTGTGTGAAAATCCCAGTAGATCAACAGTTTCTGAAATATTCAGAGAAATCCGTTTGGCAACAAAAACCATGTTACTTTCAAAGTCACTGAAATCCTTTTTCTTCCTCATTCTGATGTGCAGTTTGAATTTGTTGTCATTCCATTGGTTATTTAACTCCCCCCCCCCCCAAACAATCCAACAGGTGTACCAAGTAAAGTGGTCAGCGTGTGTAAATTTGTTCAGTGCTTAATAGCAATGTTTTTTTTTATTATTTGCACAAGAGGAATTTTTATTTGTCTTTGTTTTTTTGCATTTGACTGTGAACGAAAAACAAAAGACATTGTTTTTAGTAAAAAACATGATTTGTACAGCTGAATTTTCTTTCACTAGCTGAGGATTATTTTTAAACTAATACATTTTGTAAATGCTGTATTGACAAACATCACTAGCAAGTGCATGAATGAAGAGCTTGAAGAAGAACCTTTTACAAAGAAATTGCAACCTTTTTACTCTGATTTTGTGATTAACATGAACCCATTACAAACAGAGGTTAGTTTAACATAGATGTTTTGGATGGTGGATACAGTTGAGGAATGTGATGAGGTGTATGAATGAGTGTGTGTATGGTTGAATGTGTGTTGCCCTGCAATGGACTGGCGACCGTTCCAGGGTGTACCCTGCCTCTTGCCCATAGACTGCTGGAGATAGGCACCAGCTTCCCCACAACCCACTATGGAATAAGCAGTAGAAAATGACTGATTGACTGACTGAGGATTGTGTTTGGATGTGTTATTACCTGTGGCATCTAACACAGCTTACTATCGACCTCAAACCAATCCCGAAAACACAGCCTCACTTCAGAACAAAGCAGCCCACCCATCTTGTTGGATCTGTCTGTTTATCCATGGTATACCTCTCTGATACCAAAAGGTTTACCATTTATGAACCTCATAGAGGCAATATACAGATGGATTTCAAGGCTTGATTGTTCAGAGTTCATGAGGCAATGTTGTGTCCTCTGGCCTAACAAGATAACCTTTGAATATTTCCAAAGTAGCCATAATCCCTGAAATAAATCGTAATTCGTTAAGCATCCATAACACACTAAAAGCTACCCTTACATGGTTTTGATTCAACTTATTGGCGGGAACAAGAAGACTCAGGAGAAAATGGCAACAATAGATGGCACTTGTACAAGAGATGATGAAAGGAAACAAGAGCTATAGCCCGATTATAAATTATTATAATTATCCATCATAACATCATGATAGATTAAAACTAAGAACTCCAACTTCTGAGCTTCCCAATAAAATGTGTCAAACTTCAATTGCCAAGATTCACTTTCTAAAAAAAAAAGAAAATGATGATCACCTAAGATATACTGTAACTTTTAGATGTACTAATGGGCATTTTGTATGGAAGAAGCCTAAAATTTCTATGTGCAGCCGACTGAAAACCTCACTGGAAGCCAGCGTCATTTCCTTTCCATTTTTCTTGAGATTTATGATTACCTTTACGAATACGTATTTCATCAGGAACCATTTTTTTTTCAGCTCATCAGAGCTTGGAAAAGGACTTGATTTGTGACTGGCCGAGCATAATGACACCAGCAGAAGATGAAGTTGTGTTATAGCTGTCTGCCAGGCTCATTTGTCATCAAAATGGTGCCATTAACAAAATCTGGGCAGGTATCAGTCACCTGGCTTTTATTGTCCCTGTGACACTAGCGCATCTATGTCTGTCTAATGTGTTTGTGGTTCTAAAGCAGGATGTAGTTCTCCTGGCAAAAAATGAAAGAAAAATGAAGGGACAAAGTACTTTGGTCGGCAACTATATAAAAACATACATTTTAAAATTGTAGGTCTGGTATAGATGTCCCTGGTTAGGAAATCTCACAACATCACTAGAAAACACACATTGTTTCTATTATTATTTATTAATAATCCCCACTACATCTCCCCTACCTTTCTAAGGTATCCTTCCGGTGCTCGCTCAAAGTTTGAACATCGTACATCTCTGAATAAATCATGCAGGGTTTAAAAAGTGGGAGCGAAATGTGTGGCGCAATTTATCTTGTGTGAGTAGCAGGATTGTAGCACCGGCTGAAATTATTCATGCAGCCATATGCACCGTTTCTTTTCCACCTCCAAGAAGATATTGGGAAGATCTGTCCAGGTATCAGTCACTTGCTCATGGAATTTTCATCTTCTGCATGACAAGAGATTGTGTGGGTGTCACACCAGACTGATGCATTAAGAGTGATTGCAGCTGGCCTCTAACACTCACTAGCCAGATGAAAATAATTAATTTTACCCAAAGCTGATTTTCTTTTCTTCTTTAAGCCATAAAAAGCAAAAGAAGGCAGCTATGTCCGTTGTGGGAATGTTCAGACCTAACTGTACAAATACAGCACCATCTACAGTGCCCTGGTAAAGGCTTTTATATCATTTTCACTCAGCATTGGTTTTGGTCTTTAATCTCTCCAATGGATGCCGTTTTCTCTCCAGTCTCTTTGTTGTTGTTGAATAGTGAACTTTGACTTTAACTAAAGGAACTGGAGCCTGCAATGGTTTAGATGTTGTTCTGGGTTCTCTTGTGACCTCTTGGATGAGTTATCAGTTAACTCTTGGAGTGATTGTGGTAGGCCAGCAACTTCTAAAGTTCACCACATTTCTATGTTTTCTCCATATGTGTATTATCACTGTGGTTCGTGGCAGTTCAAAAAGCTTTGAAATCTTTTTGCTACCATTTCAAAACAGAAGGATGTCAATTATTTTGTTTTATATTTGTTCTTCCTTATGTTGCTGGAATGGCATATTGCTTTTAGAGATTGTTTGGCCTGCTTTATCTTGTCAGACAGGTTCTAATTAAGTGATTTCCTGATTAACATTTAATTTCCCTTTGAGATTAATCAAGTCAAGTATTTTTGAAGTGAATTGAATTGAATAATACAGGGCAGCTAGACTTGGCTCTGGTTAATGAAACTCAACTTAGCTTTCCAAAAAGTTGAAAATTAAAGTCCATAACAAGGGTAATTGTTTTTACCATAGATAAATGACATACCAATTTAAAAAAAATGTTGTTTTTTTTATGTTAAGTCAGGTTATCTTTAGCTGATAATTGAAATTTGTTGAAATGCGGTACGGACTTTTCTGGAACTTTCAAAATAAATTGCATTAACCTACTTCCGGCACAATTTAGGAATTGGGATTAGCAGTGGACTTCCCATGATGCCACTGGCCATATATAACCCCCACCTTTCCAATGGTCCTTTCTCTACCATCCAGACTCTGTGCGAGGCTGGCCGGTGAGACCGCGTGCTAATGTCTTTTTGCTGGCAAACAGACATAAACTCTTCAAACTGTATCCTTGGGTGTCATAAGATCACGCGATCATATGCACAAGTTAAGTACTGATGAATTACTGTTGAAAGAATCCGGTATTCATTCATAAAAGGGAGATTACGGTATAAGCATTGCTTTACTTTATCTCTGAGACCTGCAGAAGCAAACTGTGTTCCAGAGTTCCCTGCAGAGACACTGTCTCTACGAAGCAGAGTGGAGCGGTTTTTCCCCGGTTTGAAAGAACGACAACAGGAGCCGCATCCCGTGGTAACGTGCAGTGTGGTCAGCAGACAGAACAAGCTGCCCAGTCACTGTTAGCTGCAAGCTAACCCTTTGTTCACAGTGGACCTTTCTTCAAACGTCGTCGTCGCCCGGACAACTCCTAAGCACGGTCCATGAGGTTAGGTTTTGGGCAGAGAAATAGAGAAAGATTTAGGTCAAAATGATCTAAACGTTTTTCATTTTATAAAGTTTGTTTTTGTTTGTGTGTTTAAAGTTAAGACAAACTTTATTTAAAGGGCGATTTTAAACACAGAAGATTGATCATAACACGCCGTCCGCGCTTATGCATTTTGACCCTTTTATTGACGGTATTTTAAAAGGTGTGTGTTTGATTCTGGTGCTAAGCTATCAGCCTCCTTTGTTAGCTTCAACTGCTAACAGGTAAGGACACGTGCTTGCTGCCAAATAATATTTACCCAGAAAGGTTTAGTTTTCAATCCAGT
>JAHUTJ010042647.1:0-17367 GCA_036250325.1 Characodon lateralis | reverse complement strand
CTTTAAAGCATTAGCTGTGATGCTCTGCCTGTGAAAGTAAATCTGTTGGGCAATCTCTTGGCACTCAGACAACAATTCTGAGCGATACTCTGAAAAAGAAATAACAAAAAAAAGATATAACCTGGCCAGTGTCATTTCTTGATATAACACGGCTCTTGGAGCGGAGTCCAATCGGCAGGCAGCAAGATCAATGGAGAAGAAAAAAAGGATACCTGTTATTTGCACCCAGAACGAGTCTCCTTTTGCTTTTTTGCAGGTATAGGCAGTTTGGAGTGTTGCGCACGGTGAAAGCAGTGTAATAAAACGTGGTGGTACATTGCAGCTGGCTAATGATGTTACTATTGGAAGTTTCCATTAGAGGGAGAGAGCTACTTTACTGTTTTGTTTTGGGATTTAAAAAAAATATATATTTGGACTGCATTTGGACAAAATCCAAGGTGCTTTACCTGGTCAAACCTTATTTGGATTATTCAACACTGAACAAAGATTCTTCAAAACACAGTTTAAAGTTAATGAAATCGTTTTGTATTTTTGAAATTATAAAACGGGATCCCCTCAGAAATATTGTAAAACTTACCCCAAAGACAAGTTTTACAATATTTCTGTGGCTATGAGCTCTTTCTCTAAACATCACGCACACAATGTCTTTTAAATGATCCCATAGCATTTAAAATGCTCTTTTACAAAACACAAGAACCAAAGCCAACATTTTATGTGCATGACTTTAGAGGCTATAACAATCTCAAATTGCTGGAGGTGCTACCAAGGGAAGGACTTTAGGGAGATTTGGAAATATATTTTAGAGGCAGAAGGACAGACTTGTCTTCTGATCACGGAAGACCTGTAACAGCAGCTTTTTACCCTGAAGGCTTTGAAAATTAGCCACTTTCATTGTTCCTAGATTACTATGTGATGCACCTGACAAGTTCATTACACCCTCTGTCAAAAACAAGGGCAACATCTTGTTACCGGTTTTAAAAAAAAACTTAAAAAAATGTTAATTTTAAAGAATAACTCATAAAATGCAGGTTGCACGGTGACAGAGTTGGTTGCACTGTTGGCTTGCAGCAAGAAGATCCTGGGTTCGACTTCCGGCCGGGGGTCTTTCTGCATGGAGTTTGCATGTTCTCCCAGTGCATGCATGGGTTCTCCGGCGTCCTCCCACAGTCCAAAAACATGTCTGTTAGGTTAACTGGTCTCTGTAAATTGCCCTTAGGTGTGAATGGGTGTGTGCATGGTTGTTTGTGTGTTGCCCTGCGATGGACTGGCTACCTGTCCAGGGTGTACCCCGCCTCCTGCCGACAGACTGCTGGAGATAGGCACCAGCTTCCCCACGACCCACTATGGAATAACTGGTAAAAAATGACTGACTGACTGACTGAATTCATAAAATGCAAAACAAAATCTTAGCATACTGCATGATAAAATTTTGTTTCATATTTGTAATAACCAAAGCACATTCTTTTGTAATTGTAAATGGCCCTTTTAATGTCAATATAGTATGGAGTATACAATACAGTATAATAACAATTTACATTCGAGCTTTAATAAAAAAAATGGTTGAGACTCACAAGAAAAATGTCCAATAATATACATTTTTACTTTGTAAAACAGCTACATTGGTTCCTGAAGCTCTGCCACCTCTGATACGTTTAAAATCAGTGAATGTTTCTGCACATACAGAAAAAGCTGCATTGCAAATTCTAAAAACAAGAGTTTGCATTGATCATGTTCAATCTGCAAAATGTGACAAATGGAAATACAGAACCATTTTGAAGGTGTCCTGACATTCATTTTTGTTGCTCCAAAAACTAAATGTATTCACCACTCTGTCACCTTGTGTGAGACTCATTGCTGCCTTGAAGAGCATTACCTTCATTGCATTCAACTAATGGGTCTATATGCAATCATCTGGCAAAAAAAAAAAAAAAACCCACAGAAGGAATAAAAAGAGATGCTGTGTGCAAATGTAAATATTTGGCTTAATATTCAATATTGAAGATTTGAGCTTATGTCATGAACTATGTGGGAAGTCAACAACAGTGTGGTTTATAGATGCAGCACAGGGGATTGGAGGATGATGTAACACCAGCAGCTTGGTGAAGTAACTTCAGGTTTAAGTTTGGGCTTTTTAGAATGTAAATTTCTCATAGACTTGTTGACTGTACAGACCTTCAATAAACTATGAAAGAATTATTTACTTGAAATAGGAGATTAACACATGTAAAAATCACATTTTCTCACAAAACTGTTTTCTGGTGAAAAATAAAGTGATTTCATTAATTGGGGCTGCGTTTTGTTGCAGTCCCGTGTATGCATGGGTGCTCTCTGGTGCTTCCTCTCACAGTCCATAAATATATATGTTAGGCTAATTGGACTCTCTAAATTCCCCTTAGGAGTGAGTGTGTGCATGCAAGGTTATTTATCCTGTTTGTCTCTGCTTTGCCCTGTGATTCACTGGCGACTTGCCCAATGTTTTCCCCTGCCTCTTGCCCAGGGTTAGGGTTAAGATCAGCCCCCTTCTGAACCTGGAATGAATAACCATGTATAGACATTGGATGGATGGATAGACAGATGGATAAGATCTCTCCTTGGTTTGATTATTTTGCATTAGCAAGTTCATTTAAACCACAAAGGTTGTATTTAAGAAGTCATCATTGCAGTATTTTGCAATTTTCCTATCTGAGTGATTGTTATTTCCAACTACCATTATCATTATCATTATTGCTAGAAAAAGGTCCAAACGAAAGGAAAACAGTAATCAACATAGCCTAATCCTAACTGTGCTCTGCATTTCTCATTATGTACTTTTATATTAACCTCAAGCTAACCCCTAACCTCATCAAGTAGATGTTTGCATAGTGCGTATTTCACATTGTGGAAATCTTTTCTTCTTGAGATAAATTTACATCACACTTCCTAGTTAATGGCACCTCAAAGGTACCCATGAAACAAGTATAATTATGGCTTTTCTAAATGTATGCCTTGTATGCCTTAAGTTGATCAGAGTATAAAGTTAGCAGACAGGGGTCTACTAACTTTATAATCCTAACAGCCATTTTTGCCCTCAGTCTAACTAAATTAAACTCATTTAGAGCCGCAGATGTTACAAGATAATTTCATTTTTGATAAATATCTACTATACTAAATTTGTTTTCATTTGTAAATAACCAAAAATGGATTTCTATTTGAAGGTTTTAAAAGAGCAAAAAACATAAAATATCTGTGTTTCTACTGAGGCTCGATTGTCAGATTAAAAGTACCTTTTAAAAATAACAACCTTTGTGCAGGTATTTAACATACTTTTCATTAAGCCCACATTTATGTATTCAAAATGATTTTTCATTGTTCTGATGTAATATTCTGATGTTAAATGTTGCGTTTTCATTAGCTGTAAGAGGAAAATCATCATCATTAACAGAAAGACAGGCTTTAAAAGATGTGTAATTAATCCTTTTAATGTGTTTCACTTAGCGAAAAAATTTACTTTTCAATAATATTCTAACTTATAAAATCTGACTGTACATTTTTAAACCTTAGCTCTTAGTAACCATTGTGGAAGTTCATAAAAAAGGCAAAAGAGAATACAACATTTCATTCAAGTAAGGCTGATGACTTGATCCTCATAAATGGCTTCAAGAAAATAGCTGTTCATCTAACATTGTGTATGTCTGCAATCAGAACAATAATTTAAAAACTATATAAGAACTGTACCAACACAGAGTTGATGAGGACTAAGGTTTATCTGTCCATCACACACATTTAGGGAGATGGTAAGGAAGGTAGAAATAATTCCCAAAACTCACTGTTAGAGAAAAGCACCAAATAGTGACCGTGACATCAACAAGTCTCAATCACAACTATTTGACACTATCTACATGCCAACTGTTTCTTTGAGAGAAATGCCAGGAAAAAAGCTGCTTCTATCACAAACCTTGACGTGACAAGCCTGCTAAATGCTGTGGGACTTTAACTGAAAACTTGTGTCCTAGAAAATGTGTGGGGTGATCTGAAGATTGAAATGTTTGAGTAGATTGCATGGGTTGTGGGAGTAGATTGCTAAACCTAAAAAATGAGAGGAGGAAATTTTTTTTCCACCATGTCACATTAGAAGTGAGTTTCTCTAATTTGTCAAACTAGCATTGCCATTCCAATGAAGGAAAATGTTTAGCGGCCCTTTTGAACTGTTCTTAAAAACCACAACATTGACTTCCCTCTAAAATCTGAACTGCAAAGGAAAGAGGTGAAGGAGCTAAAGTCATTTTGAGATGGTCAGCAGTTATTTTTCACACAACTAATTCCCAAACAAGGGCAGCAACCAAAGCAACATTTGCATACAGTCATCCCATTATTATTATTGAAATGGGACACAGAGTCGAGGGGGACTCATTGTGGACTCAATGCAAGGCTCAATTTCAATGACACTGTTTTATATGTGACACACTGCTCCAAGTACTAGTTGCGAGGATGCGCAGTGTCCCTGCCACTCTCTGCGCCTTCATCATCCCTAGTCTGGTTTAATGGCCTTATATGCCACCTTCTTTTCTTTCTGCTTTTCCAAGGCTACAAGACAAATATGGTCTTTCTCCTCGTTCGATGACGCCATGGCAGAAAGTGTTGGAAATGTAGGAATTTGACACCAGAAATGTAGGAAATGGGTGCCCTCTACTATGAAACCCCAAACCTCCGTGGACAGTGTGCGTGGAAACTGCACGGAGTCAACGCTGCTCACAGTACGCCCAACTCTGTAAGAGTCTTAAAGTAGGAACCATGATTGTGTTGTAAGGGTTCAAGCAATGAAGCATTGTTTGTCACCATGCTTCATGTATACAATATATTCAGTAAATTGCTTTTTTTTTAATCTTTTTTTTTACCGAGTCCTGTCCGGCAGATTAACTCTCAGAATTGTTGCCTAAGTGCCAAGACAAAGCCCAACAGATTTACTTTCACAAGTGGAGCATTACAGTTAACGCTTTAAAGCTCTGCTTGATATTTATAAAAATAAACTTTATTAGAAACTTCTTTTGGATTATTTCAATTGTTACGGACAAGGAGAGAGAAATGAAAAGGGAAAAAAAAGAAGCATGAAAGAGAGAGAGGTGGGGCAAAAAGGAAAAGGGGAGAGATGGAGAAAAGAATAGAGGAGAGAATGGAGGATGAAGAGAATACAAGATAACACCCTGCTTGCTTTTACACCTGCAGAAACGTTTATATTACCAACTTTTTTACAGAAAAGTGCACGGTACATAACAATGCAAGATGTATTTAGTGGTAAATACGGCTCAATATAGAACATTTGTGTATCTGTTAACACCTGAATCTAAACACCTGTGGGTCTGAGTGTGAGCGTGTTTGTGTATACAAGGATTCTCCATAGAAATATGCAATAGCGAGTGTGAGGATCTACAAACCTTCCCCACTGGACCCAGGACAGATATGGAGGAGATCCAAGGCACAGACATCCAAAGGCCCCCGAGAGCACAGGAACCCCAGAAGAATTACTGCTATCCCCCCAGAGAAGAGCTGGGGAGAGTCCCAGGGGAACCACCCAGCAGTCACAGTGCAGAATCCCCAGGGAACTGCAGCAACGAGCCTACAGGCCCCGCCAGCAGCCGTCTATGCCCGAGCAGATCCAGCCATGGACCCAGAGACCTGAGACCCCGGGACATATCACTCCCCAAACAGAGGCCCGACAGAGCCCAGGGGTCCAGGCCCCAGCAGCAGCCACTTGGAGTGAGCCAGCAGACACCAAAGCACCAAGCCCCGGATAACGAGAACTACAAGTTCACAGGGGGGCATCCCCGAAAAACCGACGAAGCAAGACCCATGCAGCGCAAGCTCCTCACACAGCCCCGCTCCAAGCACCCCCGCCGTGTCCCACCCCCACCACACAGCGCGCCGCAACGTTACCCCAGCCCCTGCCCACAGGCACAACAGGGCACACACCATCGAGCACCAAGCTCACAACGGAAGCCCTGACCCCACACCAAGATGTGACAAACTCATCTACTCAGTAGATTTCTAAAAGAAATACAGTTAGCTTTCTTTGTTGGATAGGTCAGTTTGACATGGTTGTATTAGAAGTTGCTCATATGTCAAAAGAGAGAGAAATTGAAAAGGAGAACACCAATAGCTGTCCTATTGGGAAAGGAGGTGTTTAAAAATTATTAAAAGATGGGGTGTCAAAAACCATGGCACACAGGAGATTCGCGTGGGACTTTTTCCTCTGGGTTATTTTAATAAATTAAATTAAAATTTTGATTTCTTTTTTAAATTTTTGACTGTGAGACTATGCCGCTGCAGTAAAAGACAGATTTATTTTAACATCTTTCAAACACCTTTACCAGGAGTAGCAATATATATACGTAGTAGCGACCCTGTATAAGTTAATGTTGTGACTAACACAATGCGTTGTGTTAGTCATGTGAATGGCTGGAGTGAAAGAGGAGAAGAAGATGAACAACCTTGAGTGAAGTGTCTGTATCCTATTTTTCTGCATTTTGGTTGTTTTGTTTTGGCTTGGTTATGCCTGAGAGTAACCCATTTTGTGGGCGATAAAAAGCCGCTTTGCCAGATCCTCGCTTTCTGCCCCAGTTCTATGTTTCTTTAGCGATATATTTTCCCCAACGTTTGGAGACAAACTTTGAGCTTGCTGTGTCTTGATAAGTAAAGCGAGGCCTTACCTAATACACAACTCGGTCAAAGATTAGTTTTGTGTTTAAAAACACAAAACTGTTACCCACAAAGCCAGGTATTGTTTTCTAAGGCAAGCCCCTCTGAATCAGTCATGGACACCCAAGTCCCTTGTAAACCTTGGTTTCAGTGTCAAAGTGTGATGTATGAAATCAGTGTTTTCGACTTTAACTTTCTTGGTTAGGCAATATATTACACAAGTACATTATTTGTATTGGGCTTTTATTTAAAAGAAAGAACATGATGAATGACATTAATTGGAGCTGGAATGAAAGGATGGTGTCTGAGAAACAGACATGTAGGAAAGGAGGCCAAAGGAGAAATGTATAATGAGAGAAAAGGACAGCGAGGCCAACTGGGCCCACCTTGATTCTCCGGATGTTGCAGCCGCAGTAGCTGTCATTTTGCCGTCAGGAGGAAACAAAAGTCACCTTGGCCTGCATGAGGACAGGTGACAGCAGGCTGAAGTGCTGGCGCGGGGCCCCTGCTGACGAGCGCTGGTGTTAGTAGAGGTGACAGGAGCGAGAAGCTGCTCACCGGGGGCTCTTGACACCACACAGCACTTGCCCCAGGAGATGCTGCATCAGCACATTTCTACACAGGAAGTTGAAATAAAAAACAGAGAGGCTAAGAAGTCATCTTCTCCCTTCCTATATCCTCTTTACTGATACATTATTTGGTTACTCCCCTAAACCCTCATGTGACAGAGTCATAAAGTATTGATACAACCGGAGGTGTCCTTTATTGTATTCTTCTGCAAAGGTGAGTCAGGTAGCTCTCATTGATGGTATTCCGAAACAAACAGGGATGACAATTCCCAGACTGTATTTATATTACTCATATATCATGTCACTGCATGCGTTTAGTGTCATTCATATCCAACATAACAAATACTACATGTGTTTCATTCTTGATTGTTACATTTTTTTACTGCCCCCTCCTATCCTATTCTTTCCTCGCCATTACTACTCTCTTGTCTTCCTCCCAGTTCGGCATCCATCACCAGGCAGGCGGCCACCTCTCCAGCTGACAGCTTTGTCAATGTAAATTACTGCAGTCTGTCAGGAGTGGTCTTAGCTCAGGGAGAGCAGCACCTGCAGGGCTGGCCATTGCCTGCTCAGAAAAACAAAGTAGATTCAGACTGTAGGTATGCGCTGAAAACCTACGAGCGCTGCGTACTGATGACGGACCAGGACGCTGAATACAAAACACTGTTACAAATTTGAATTTATATGTTTTTGTTTTTTAAAGATTAACTTTTATTTGTGTGTAGTTGAAGGGCTGTAAACAAATTAAACAGAGCTTTTAATAACCTTGAAGAGCAAGTAAACAACTTTCTGAGGTTTAATTAACTAGATTGTATTTAAATCAGAAAAACTCACTGGGGGCACACACTCACAAGGCGCACGGCAGAAAACACAGGAGAAAGGAGGCATATAAATCCTTGTGTGTGTCTGAGTGAGAGCTAGGACCCTCCCAAAGAGGTCAAATTGTTCCTCTGTAGGACCAAAGCTATATTTGAATTTCACTTCCTGGTGTTTTTTTTGACAGAACTGGCTCCAGTGCTAAGGCTCTGTTTCTACCACCAAAGCACTGACTCTAGCATAGAGGAACTTGTGTTATCTTGGCTCAAACTCTTTGCTGGGTCAGAGGAACAAACCACTTTAGTTGGCGGTTAGGGGTGAGCTTGTGGAACCCATTAATCAATTAGCTGGTCTCCCATAGAGAGTACTGGCTGACATTGTATATTATTCAAGAACTAGATGTTGCTTAAAACAGCATTTATTTATTAGAATACTAATATTGAGATTTACAGAGGTGAAATGACAAATGATGTGCTCATGAGCAATGATTAATTGAAAAGACACAGAAAAGACAGTGTTTTTAAAAGCTGTTGAAATAAATCTGGAACAATTAATCAAATGGACTAGACAAACCTGACTTTCACTGCCTTTGCTGAGGCTGAATTTGGACAAGACATTTTATCTTAAACATTTTAACCAATTTTCTGGGTTAAGTCCATGATTGGTTTACGTGAAATAGCATTAAGAAGGATGTTTACAGCGTTTGGAGGGACGGCTCAAAACGCAAAACTCAAATAGATAAAGCACTAAACTAAGAGATGTTTTAAGTGATCTAGTGACGTGTCACAGAACAGACGTTGTACATCTGAAAAATCAAATGGATTTTTACTGTATCTTTATAGAACCAGTCAGGAATTGGCTCTAGCATCAGCACTAGCTGAACTATTATCCAAGAAGTACAATAACTGATCTGCTCAACTCCGTTTTTTTGTTTTGTTTTTAAAAGGTAATCAGAAGGAAAAACACACTAACTCTGTCATAGCATGCTGAAAGATATTTCAGGCATTAAACTATATTTCTTTGAAAAGATAAAACAAAGAAAGGCGTATCCTGTATGTCACCTTTACAACTGTAGAGTAGAATAGAAGGGGCAGCTGTATATTGGAGCTTTAAGTAAGAGCGATTCTTTCACTCAGTGTAAGGGTAAATGTCTGAATGGTATTCTGATGGATTAGGATGAAAATGGATGGTTTCTTGCTGGGTCTGAGGAGGAGGGACAGGTGGCTGTTCTCCCAAGCCTGAAGGAGAGCAGCTCTTTGTGATCCGGACTCTAACTCTATCTACCCACTGCCTCATTTTCACTCAGTAGGGGCCAGGGATGTATTTCAATGTGAAAGTTTAAAGTTTGAAATATTTAGTATATTAATACTGCCATGTTTGTTTTGAATGAGACTCTAGCAGTGGCAACAATTACGCACATGAAATGAAGCATTGAAAGGTTTATTAAATACAGAGTATAAAGCAATGGTTTGGAAACTCCTCAGAGTCCAACAGAGTTCTGATTCAGCACTGAGGAAAAGAGGTAAGTTGTTATTACTTTGTGGAGTGTGAATTGTGATAATGATGAGTTTAGTTTTGGGAGAGTTCTTACTGATGTCGATGAAGAAGAAGGTCCAGGACAGGGGTCGGCAACCTTTATAACCAAAGGAGCCATTTGCTTCCTTTTCCACCAAAAATAAGTAAATAAATAAAATAAAAAATAGTCTGGAGCCACAAAAGATAACACAGCTAAAAATAAATTAAACACTGATCTACAGAGACATTTTTAGGTCCTTCTCACATTTGTATAAAATAAAAATAATAAATATTAATAAAGTAAACATAAAAATTTTAAACGTCTTTTGACAAGTCCATTTCAGTGTGCTCTCATCCTCTTTTTGGCCAGCAATCAAGCGAAGCACCTGAACATACAATAAGCCGCGGGTTGCTGACCCCTGTTCCAGGAGAAGGTGAGCAAATCCACAGAGTCTGAGTGTAGCTGTTTGTGGTGAACGGTGTGCAGGTAATGTTGTATCTGTTGTTCTTTATTCCAGGAATGGTGTCAAAGGAATAGAGAGCGTTGAAGGGCGCACAGGCAGGTAAGTGAGTGGTAAGCAACAGAGGGATCCGAGCGGCTGAGGTCAGGAGAGTGGTCTAAGGAGCAGTGAGGAGATTCACGGAAGAAAATTCAAGAGGTTTTCTCCAATGATCCAAAGAGCAAGGAAGCACAGCACGGAGGCGTGGGAGCATGACGAAGAACCAACGTCTGTGAAGGAGGACAGAAAGGGTTTGCATAAGAACTGGGAAGGAGAGGTAACACAAGAGAAGGTAGGCCTGATTACCACGCTGGTGAGCAAAAACAATCTGGAATTTGCCTCAGAGACTGTGCTCCTTTTTATGCAGCTCCAGCACTGATTAACTATAGCTGTGGGACCTGTAGCTGTGCCAGTCACACCCTGCAATGAAGAGGTGAGGAGGGACACATGCATGTGCACCAACAGCACGAAGCTCTGTGAATATGATAAATATTAATTCTCCTTAAACTCTAAAAACATAAGCAATTTAAAATACGTTCCTGTAATCTGCTCTATAAAACCACAGAACCAATTTTCTGATGAAATACTGATACAATGTACTGCTTGGAGAAGCTTTATGGAAAATCACTGGAAGGCTGAATTTGTGTTCTCATACATGATCTACCTGAAATTTCACAACACATAGTAATACTTCTAAAATGTTCCCTGAAAAATAATGCAGGCGTGTTCACCATCATTCCTGAATTCATCTCACCGGAGCTGTAAATCATCCAAACATCGAAGATGGACTTGTGTGTACATGCAGACTGAATCAAGGTAAACAAAATAATGAAAACAATCACACACCTACAGCCACACACAAACAAAACAGCTCACTCAGCTTCAAGAACGACTAATTTATTTTTTCTCAAGGAGGCAGTTGGAGCTGGAGTTAAATTCTGCATCCTGGTTACCATGGCTTCTGGAGACCTTGGGGAGACCGAACCTCCTAGGAGGATAACCGCGCCATCTGAGGCTGTTCACTTGCACACAACTGGCTTGCTTTGTTGTGTGCTAATATTGCACAAATGAGTCCTTGAGCATTACGCTTCTTCAAAGAAGCATGGATGGAAAGAACAATGTATTCACCTCTTCCCTCTGTCATCTTTGTTGTTAATTTGCTCAGCATTGTGGGAGTAAACCAGCTTGCATTGGTGTTCTATCCACAGATGGATATAAAGAAAGTGAACTGAAATAATTAAACAATTAAAATCCTCAGGGAGGGCTTTTAAATCTACATAATATCAAACTGTAGCTTTTTCTGTTTTATTATTAACTAGGCATATTGGGTTCTGTGATGTATTTCTCGCATGCCTAATTATTGAGATATGAATTATCTTTCGTCCTTTGCAATTTAGTAAATAAATCCCAAGGGGGCTCATTTGAAGCAGGAAATAGGCCATATTTCTAAGTGGAGAAACCACCATGTGAACCATGTTCCATAAGGGAAATATATTACCAAATCAGTCAAGTAATAGAGAAAATCAAAGCTCCCACGTAACCTTGTTTACTCAGAGGATTGTGGTGTTTGGTTGGAGTGATAATAAGACAGCTTCCCAACTGTTTTCTCAAAACATGTGTAGGTCTGCCTGTTAGCAAAGTTAAAAGGGGGATTACGATCAATATAACAAGAACATTTTGGTGTATGCTGTAACATCTTAATCTGCTCGATAGGGAAGAGACTCACTGGAATTAGGTCTTAACATAAGAGCTCAAAATTTTTCGTACCCCTGGCAGATTTCATTTAAAGTATTCTTTTAATTTTACCACACGTTTGTTTCATATTGGAAGCCAGAGTCCTGACTTGAATCTGGTAGAGAACCTGACCTAGGGGCTAAAATTTTGGGTGATGGTAGGGAGGCCTTTCAGCCTCAGAAAGTTGGAGCTAGTCACAAAAGACAAAATACCGGAGGAAACATGCAAAAAGCTGTTCAGCAATTGTAAGAGTTGGATTTCTGTAATGGCAATAAAGATTTCTCTATTGATTGTCAATATATAAGCGGGAATAATTTTGACAATCCATTTTTTAAATGAAATCTAAATAAAATGTTTTTTTTTTGTCTGGATACTCCATTACTTTATCATCGTTTAGAAAAGCCAGTCTTATTTCCTATCAGAAACAAACTTCTTGGTTGAATGAAAATATGAAATCTAAATCTGCCATAGAAATAAATAATATTTTGTGTACCTGTAGCCCTATCTGTTGTTTTGTATCTCTGTCATATGTATCTCTATACACTGCCAATGATCCAATACATTATAGACACATGAGCAGCAATAAGTTTGCTTTAACCATGGCAAAGATGATTTGTGACTAAAGGAGAATAACTAATAAATGAATTAAAGATACATTTCTTTCAGAAGAACGCATTTTGTTATGCAGTTGTAACCAGAAGTGTTACATACAATGTAAAAAAAGGCAGAAAGAACAACTGAGATTTGAATGTTATGTTCCAAACTGCAGGTTTATAGATGTTAGGAGGTAAGATATTAACTACTGACCCTTACTTTAAAAATTCTGAACTATCTCTTTAATCATAAAACGCGCACCTGTGTGAGACTATAACAAGGACACAGCAGCACCTGCACATTTAATGGCTGAATTGTATATTTTACATGGTCATCTAATCCAAGTTCTTTTGTTAAAGTTGTAATTTATATTAGATTGTGTCTGAACACTTGATAAAACAATCAGCTTCCACATTTGACATCAGTTTAAGTTTGGGATCAAAATAATTTACTAATCAGTGCCTCCACCTTTTTACTGCTTTTTACCATCAGTGTCACCTGGCGACACTGATGGTGAAACATTTTACAGCATGGTTCTAAGTTACAAAGGTGTGTCCTGAGGTTAGCGATATGTTCCCTTGTCCAATTATCTCATAGTCAATAATTATTTCAAACATGCATTTTCATTAGTATGTCATTTATTATAGCAAATATTTTCATTACTGTAATTAGGCAAGGCAGCAGGAAAAATATTATCATAAACAACTCCAGACTAATGACTACACCAGGAGAAATGGTCAAATGAAATGAATGTAAAGCTAATTCACGCATTCACATAACACACTATGACATGTTTATTCCAAGTCAAACTGAATTAATTATTCAGTGTTTATGGCTGTTCTACTGAAATTCATCAGTAAAATTAGTAAAATCCTTTTTACTACCAAGCATACAACAGCTGTCAAGATACAACAACTGTGCAGTGCACTGCCTGGTGTATTTTTAATCCTGTTTCTTGGTTGCTGGAGACTTAGCATTTTGGAGCATGGTGCCTTTTAGTTACATATCAGAGACGCAGAGAAGTATCTTAAAGCTGTTTGATTTTCCCTTCACTTACACATGAAAACAGCGTGCAATTTCATGTTCAAAGAGTTATTTTGCAGCGCCTGTGTCATTTAAATCCTCCCGTCTGACTCTCACGCTTATAGAATAGCTCTGTGATAGCAGCTTGCCTTACAATGCATGGCCTAATCTGTCTGCCTGTAATCCCTCGTCTCTCCTGGTCTATTGACTGGTGTCCCAAATCAGAACTCCTGTCTCAGAATCAACATCCCCGTGGGGGTGGTTTTGCTTAAAGAGTGACACCCAGCATGAGGCAGGCTAATAAATAAATTAAAAGGGTAAACGCTGCCGCTTTGAATTACAAAAAGTGATCACTGTTTAAGATAAGACGGACAAGGCAAATGCAAGTTCTGGAGAAAAGTCTGCTCAAACACATGTTGCTGTAGGCTTTGATCTAGCTTGACAGAGGAGGTGAGCTACAGAAGACAGCCAAGGCCAGCGTCAACACCAACGTACCTGGTCTTTCAATATTTCATGGAGCAGCACTGGTTACTAAAATATGTCATCAGAAAGTATCTGACTTTTTTGATTGATATTTATTGAACAGGCTTCAACACCAGTACGCGGGTTTAAATCTTTCAAAGCACATCTGCAAAAAAATAAATTACTTATTACCATTACTTATAAACACACACACTTGCACACTCACATCCAAACACACATGAAAAAACTAAAGAGAGGAAGATTAGAAACCTTGTTTGCTCTCACTCCAAAGTACTTGATGTTCAGTACTTTACAGCAGGGAGAACACGGCATTCTCTTTCACCTGCCCAGACAAAAGTGGCAGTGACAGATGTACCGAGCAAAATATTGAATGTCCGAATCTGACAAAATCTTACATGATGACAAGGCTGGTAAGAAGATGTGTCTACACTATTGAACATATGGTGATTCACAGTCAGAAATATATTATTAACAACTATACTCAGAGTTAAAATGAAAATTTAGCATCCTTTAGTTATGGCCTATAATTTAGCATTATCGTAATTTTATCTTTTAAGATTTTTTTCATAACCGTACTATTTTAACATTTCATCCTCCAGATAAAGACAACTTTGCTTCACAGTTTATTTTTCTGGAAGTAAAATGGATAAAGAACATTATGCTGTACTGATTTGGTGACTGATAGCATAAACAAGTAAAAAAGTAATAAATTAAGTTAGAATGAGGTTCATCTTGGTGGCTTTTAGAAACAATATGGTCAAAGCCACTCTCACAAATCTTCATCACCCATTAATAATTTGTCCATGAACTTTAGTGGAGAATTTATTATTTAAACAATATTAACACTGTTTACTTGATTTCAGTCTCTTTTGTGTCTTTAGGTGGAGTATAAGTCTACTACAGTAGCTCCTCCAAATAGTACAAAAATGTAATTTTTCACAACTGAAGCTGCACAGGGTTAAGTTAAGAATGCTTTAAATTAGATACTTAAATATAATGAACATTAATACTATCTGCTTGTTCACATAATGATGACTAACCTCCACATCCTAGATATTTTCAGGGGTTGGGTTTTGATCAGTGCCAAAGTTTAGTGCCACCAGAAAATCGGGTGTGTTGTTGTATTTAATATCGAATAGGTTAGTCTGTGTCGATCACTTTGTAACCCCACTGTCTATAAAACCTGTAGCCATCCTGGATTGCAGCATTTAAGCTGGTTTGGTTCTCCAAAAGAAGCAGATATCCAAGAATGGTCAGAAAAATCTCTGCAGTGAGTGAGTTTTTAGTCACCATGGGAAATGATTATCAGTTGAAACTGAACTTGTAGATGATTTGTGAAATTAAACTACTGTTACATTTTAGGGCTGCACAGTAAAGTGGTGGTTTGCACTGTTGTCCCACAGATTGAAGGTTGCCAATTTTGTCATAATGCCCAGACGTTTTTTGACCCACATGCATAACCAACCAGAACTTAAGAGAAAGATTTTTCAAAAGGATTTATTTGGCACTAAAGTAAGTTTAATAATGGTAAATATGACTTCAGGAATCTTGTCAGTTGCGTTTAAAGAAAGGAAAGAGAAGTTAGCGGAGGTTGGTGGTATTGGGGTAGATAAGTGACAATGAACCAAAAACACCAAAAACATGAACTTGAAAATGAACTCAAATGTTTTTGTTTTTTTTTTTATTTGGAGAGGAAGTACATGACTTAACTCTACCTAGAAAGGTAGAGTTAAGTCCATCAGGTGAAGAATAGTGTCACACAGCTTCTTAAATCTCCATCAGCCAAATGAGGAAATAGTCAGCAGGTGTGCAGCCTGCTGTCAGCAGCTGAGAACCACGCCCTCCAGCAGAGATTCTCTGTTCTGGAAAAGATCTCACACTCACTCAGACACGCCAGGAATATGACACATTTAAATCTTAGCTGTGTGTTTTCCTGTGTAGAATTTGCATGTTTTTTACTGTGTATATGAACAAATAAATCCTAAAATGATGCAAGCATACATTGGTGGTTCTTGCATTAAATACAGGTCTCACAAAGCAAAACTAGGTTATAAAATTATATGTTATAAAATTTGATCAATTCAATCCAGGTTTGACCACTCTATATAATGTAATATTTTCAGTCTAAATCTTGGGATTGTCCTGATACCAGAGATGTGCTGCTTTTGTTTTTTCACAAATAAAATGAAGGGTTCATAAATCTCAAGCTATGTTCTAAATGATTTCTGTTCTGTGTAGAATAGTCCATTCATGTTTGACCATTTTAGGAACTAGAAATGGAGCCACCAGAAAGGGTCAAAGATTACAGATTAGTTGCCTTTTAGTTTTGTGTCAGCCTCATCAACTCCATTTTTGTTTTACAATTCCTCTCTGAAGTGCTGGTTTGGCCCCATGACACATTTTGTTAATTTCTGAAATCCTTTTCTACATCAATTCAATTCAATTCAATTCAATTCAATTCAATTCAATTCAATTCAATTCAATTCAAAAATGATTTATTAATCCCAAAGGGAAATTAAATGTTGTTGCTCATATTTTTCAGGTTTTTTAAAAGAGATACGTACCCCAAGCCCAAAACAAACAACAATTAATCAATAAGAAAAAGTTAACAGATTTAAGACTTTGTATTCTTTGCCTTAAAAACAGCCAGCAATACCAGAGCAAGTTATGTCCAGCATTACTAACGTGTCTAACCCACATTATTACCATGTCTGACCAACATTATTACCATGTCTAATCAGCATTATTTAACATGTCTAACCAAAAAAAAAAAAGATTAACTGAAATTTGGTTTTCAGTTAGGTCTTGAACATACCTCTGACTTTGCTCTGCTTTGTTAAAGCATAACTGTTGTGTTGTTGCCATTTAGGGCAACCTCAAAACTTTTTGGACCAATTTGGTATGATCCTATTTGATGGAATTTTGCCGAAAATTTAAACTGAAAGACTCACCTCCACCCCTGACCGTCCTATGACTCCACCGTGCGTCTTTCCTCCAGATCCACATGTTTCTTCAATCAATCATCCTCTGAGGCTTTGCTCCAGTCATGGATTCCCCGCTCTTCAGCTGAGCTTCAACCCACCTCCGCCCCACCTCCACCATCTCCTTTCCATAATCCTCCCGGCTCCCTCACCTTCTTAGGTCTTCACTCCACCACCAGTATCGGATCCCAAGAGGGGAAGACTCATCTAATTCTAAGCCTAAGACGTTCATTCAAGCTCATGTCATTCTCAGCATTCATGTCTTCCTCTGGGGTCCGAGGGCCAAAGACATTAACTTTTATCAATAAACTTCTCTGATCACCATCTTTGTGTTTCTTATTGTGAGTCTGACTGTAGCCTGACTGCCATTAGGTACCGAGATGAGATCCTCAGACCCCTTGTGAGACCATATGCTGGTGCGGTTGGCCCTGGGTTCCTCCTAATGCAGGACAATGCTAGACCTCATGTGGCTGGAGTGTG
>JAHUTJ010042646.1:0-17374 GCA_036250325.1 Characodon lateralis | reverse complement strand
CAGTGGAGAAGGTGACCAGCAGCTCCTGTGGAAGGTTGAACTTCTTGAGTTGCCTCAGGAAGTGCAGTCTCTGCTGGGCCTTCTTTCGAACAGTGTCTATGTGTGAAGACCATCTCAGGTCCTGAGAGATGGTGGTTCCTAGGAACCTGAAGTGGTTCACCGTCGATACAGTGTTGTTGAGGATGATAAAGGGGGTGTATGGGGGTGGTGTTCTCTGAAAGTCCACCACCATTTCCACAGTCTTGAGTGGGTTCAGTTCAAGGTAGTCGGTCGAGGACGTAGAAGATTTGTACATATTCAGACTTTTGATGACAGGATTTCTACTTTTTGGAGTTGGTGGTTACCTGACTTATTGAGTGATTCACAAAACGTGGGCCACTGTTCAAAGCGTTCCAAAGCTGCCTGTGATGTTGGATGGAGTCTGTAGAGCGATCAACACTTAGTCTGAAATGTTAAGAGAGCAGAATTGCAAGCTGGACACGATTCTTGAACAGAATCGCAGCCTGGCAGCGGTTGGACTCAGAGGTTAAAGGATATAATCTTGGAGAAGTTGTACGCACCAGATCTGCGGAAAACACCAGAAATTTGGCTACTTGGATTCGCAATTGAGACATACCAGTAAAACTCTTAAGGTGGTTGGAAATTCACAACTGCTTGAACCACAACATTTATTGTTTTTCTAAATCTGGCGCCCCAATGTGGCCTTGGCAACTTCTGCTAACTGGCTATCGACAAAATATCTCCTGGATGTTATATAAACACGACGCTCTTCCCCAGCACTCCCCTACCAGCTGTGTGCTGATAGGACTATGTGGCCGATTGATAAAACTTCCACCTCTCTTCTCAAGGACAATGGCGCTTCTATCAGTGTTGACAGTCTAATTCTTGCAAACACACTCAGACTTATATATATTTGCACCCTCAAGATTCCACTGTACCCTTGCTGAATGGTTACTTATGTGTGTGTTGCTTACCCCTGCTGAGGTTTTTTTGTACTATTTCTGCAAAGAATAGAGTCTGAAATATGTTTTTTTTTTTTTTTTCCCTCCTATCCTAAATGTGTGATTTAATTACTTTTCATAGATTTTCAGATTTCTCAAAAGGATTACCGGCAAAAGCCAAATATTATTAGTATTTCAAAATTTTACTACAGCTGTTTTTATACCAATGACCAGAGATTTTTGGATTTCTTTGAAAGATTCATAGACTTTTAAATGTCTTAGAAGGATTGTATTACAACAATTTCATACCAGTGAAAGCCAAACATTATTAGAATTTTAAAAGTTTGGACTAAAAATGTTTTATACCAGTGACCCAGCTTCTCTACTTAGACTTCAGTGAGTGCCCATGACTGTTACTATTTGAATGTTGGGCCACAGCTGCCTCATACCAGCGACCTCAAGGATTAATATTATCATTTTTCTTCTAGCACAGGATGAATTCCTTACCACAGAGGACTTAATTAGCTAATTACCTCTATTAGAAAGATTGGATTAGAAGCAGCTGTTACCAGTAAACCCCGAAGGATTATTAATGTCATTTGACTTGTTTTTCTGTGTTTGATTTTCTGTATCATTGTAATGTTTTTCCTTGTGTACAGCGGTTTGAGTGCCTTATTGCTGAAAAGCGCTATATAAATAAACTTGACTTGACTTTAGAAAATAACTTTTAAGAAGGCATTAAACATTCTTTTCATTAAGCCCACATTTTGTATTAAGTTCTTTTTTATTGGTCTGATGTAATATTGAAATTTTCAATGTCGTGTTTTCATTAGCTGCAAGCAGAAAATCATAATAAAGGCTTGAAAATATCAGTCTGTGTGGAATTAAGCTATATAATGTGTTTCACTCAGTGAATTGAGTTAATATTATAATTTATAAAATGTCTGTACATTTCTACATCTCCCAGCTTGAATTGCAACACTGTAACTTCTAACACGATAACAGGACTATTTTAAAGGCCAATCACTAAGAAATCATGCTTCAATTGTCCATTTTCCTTAGAGATTTGAAAATGATCGGAAAGGTCAGCAGTTGCCAGCTGACCATGGGAGTTTAGCTCCAGCCCGTGAAGACCACAAAGACGGTTGAGAAAATACCAGAAAAAAGAAAATACATAACTGGATGAATATTTCCCTTTGAAACAGACATTTATGATACTAATCCTGTAGCTCATTTAAACCAAAATAATGTCAGTTCTTTTTTAGGTAGGTTATCACTTCAGGATAAGGCATTAGGATTTTATAAATGCAAATCTTCCTCAATTTTCTGTAAAGTTCATATGCAAACAAGATACAAACAAAAGGTTGGATTAGCAGCCAAAGCATGCATTCGTCTTCAACTACCTCCTTCCATCTTCATATAGTCAGATGTAGATTTAATTAAAACTGTGTCCATCTGTCTTCATCGTTTGTGTGGTCGCTGGAGGAGTCTACAGCGGCAGCACAACAGTCATCAATACAGAAGGATGAAGGCCGCTCTCAGTGAAGAATTGATGGGCAGTGAGGACACAACAGGGGGTGTTCATCTTCAGTATCACTCACTCCCTCTCTGGCCTTTACAATGCACAGTAGTTCATCACCATGAATATGGAATATACTTACACACCCTGTCCATCCATAACATGACACAAAGGTAATTAAATCTCTTCATATTCATACTTCAGAGATGACATGAATTATAAACCTGTGTCCAAACCATTGGAAATAGGTCAGGGATAATTGAATTTGTTTATCATATTTTTTTCCCATTAAGAGTAATTATATAAGTAGTGGGTTACAGCCCTGTGACAGAGCTCTCCACCACTGATGAACCATCACATTAATTGAAGTTAATGGGCAGAGTGAAGAGCGACAGGGTGAGAGAGAGTAAAGGAGGGAGACTACATGGGTGAGTGCACAAAATGAGTTGCAAAAGGGAGGGCTGAGTTCATCCTCCTTGTGCTTCCAGGCTTGGATGGAAGGAGTGAGCTGGGTAATAAAACACAGAACCCAATCAGCATAAAATATTTACTCACACTAACTTGTAACAAGCTTCTTGTGAAGTATGCAGCAATATGGACAGTCCATATTGCTGTGGCAACAAAGCAGTGTGAAAACGGCCATATTTTTGTTAGACACTATGGCTAGCATAATTTTCTTGATGTCGGAATGTTAGAGATCCATGAACTTCAGAATAGTTCCACTGGTTAGCACTGTTGCCAGTAAGCAGGAAGGCTCTCAGTTCAAATCTTTACTTGACCCTCCATGTACTCACTTCCTCCCACATTTCAAACATGCATTTTAGGTGAGGATACCAATTCTGCATTGCTATATGTGCATAGTTTTAGGCTGATTGAACGCTGACCTGTCCAAAGTGTATTCTTCCCACCACCACTGGCTACTGGTAGTGGGAAGCAGGTCAAAAAAATGGATTGATACATGTCGAGATACGCCGGACCAGAATTTTGGTATCCCAATCATATCTTGATGTCCACACTTAAATATGTCGTACTTTTCCAATCTAATGCACTTTTATTTAAATATTCAATGTTGTTTCTGGTCTGGGACTTGTTCAGATTAATAATAGGGTTGTCAGTAGAGCTGTACAATAAGCTTCGACCCACCTCCGCCATCTCCCTTCCATACTGCTCCCGGCTCCCTCATCTTCTTAGGCCTTCACTCCACCACCAGTATCGGATCCCAAGGGGGGGGGGAGACTCATATACACTCACCGGCCACTTTGTTAGGTACACCCTGCGAGTACCGGGTTGGATCCCCTTTTGCCTTCAGAACTGCCTTAATCCTTCGTGGCATAGATTCAACAAGGTACTGGAAACATTCGTCAGAGAGTTTGGTCCATATTGACATGATAGCATCACACAGATGCTGCAGATTTGTTGGCTGCACATCCATGATGTGAATCTCCTGTTCCACCACATCCCAAAGGTTCTCTACTGGATTGAGATCTGGTGACTGTGGAGGCCATTTGAGTACAGTGAAGGGACCTGCTTTTGGGACTGACTTTTAAATCCCGGTCCTGCCCGATCCCGAGGCTTTTCTGACCGCTCCCACAAGATCCCGAGGCTTTTCTGACTGCTCCCTCCCAATCCCGAGAACCCCCAACCCCCTACCATTTCTTCAGCCCTCCGAGGCCGAGCGAGACTAGATTGACAGGCGCTGAAAGGCCACATTATGTCATGTGATGCGCGTGAGAGGAAAAGTAGCTGAATAAGTAGAGGTTATGGTGTTTATTGGGCTGTTTATAAAACGTTTTCTTTTTAACAATGGCGATATTTAATCATTATAGTGTTAATTATTACTTATTTATACAGGAGTTTTTAGTAATCTGAAAAACTTAAAGGCTGTGAGGTGGTAGGTATACTTCATCATATTGTGACAAGCTTCTGATGCGTTTTAACCTGCTTTAATAAACATAAAAAGTATTTATTCGTTCCAATGTATTTATTAAATTATTTATTTGTTATATTTATTACAGAATTAACAAGTACAGAAGACAAGAGTTTATTGGTGCTCTTCTGCCTCTTGTGACAAAACTGGATGCAGGTATGCTGAGGATGACGCATGCCAATTTGGCAAGAGCAGGGAAGTGGCTGCTGTTGAACAGCCACCACTTAAGCACATTGTCTGGGTCGGAACTTTCTGGGAGTCTGCAGCTGATATATTCCGCCAATTGTTCCTCTGCAGATTTCGCGTCAGTAACAGCTGAAACGGCATCATCTTCCCATTCAGTAAACCGCGTTGCTCACGCAGTTCTTTTGGCTGGAGGTGACGTGATTGGCGTTGACAACGGCTCTTCTTCCTCTGACCCAACAGAAAGCGTTTCTTTAAACCTCATTCTCTGGATCATTTCTTTTGCACTTTTGAAATAGAATAAATAACCACTATTTATTGTAAATTTATATTTGTTTTTATTACACTTTATGTATAACAAATTAAACATGGAGGTAATGTTTTATTATAGTGTAAATAAATCTAATTAAACACCAATTTATTGTTTTTATTTAGCATTTTTAGTCAGCCATATTATAACGTTTTTAACTGCATTTTTTTGTCTAAATCCATACCGTTTATTGTTTGCTCTCTTCCATTTGGATCCAGCATGCGTAGTTGTCGTAGTTTAGGAGTCAGTAAGATTGCTATTTTGTACAGCATGTGTAGAGACGTGGTGTTAGAGTTCATTAGCTCTTGCAGATGTGAAGTGCACACCTTGGCAACTTTGGAGAGCAGAGGTTCCTGGGCTGCTGCTTGGCAGTGTTCAATCAGGGTGATAGACCAGGTGAGAACAAGTGATGCACTTGGAGCGGAGTTGTTAGACTCAAGATCGTTTGTGGCATCCTTGAATACTTTTAGAAAAGCAACTAATGTTTTTAAATTATCCACATTAATCTGTGCGATCCTGTCATACTGGACAGTGTCCACCAGTAATGTCATAATTGCCTCATGCTGTGACAGTATAGAATCCAGCATGTCATAGTTGGAGTTCCATCTTGTTTCCACGGACTGTTTAAGTGACTTTTCCAACCTTTTCTGTAGACCAGAGTGTTTAAAGTACTTCACGAGTTTTTTTGAGCTGACTAGCAACTCAGCCAGCTCCGGCATCGTCTCTAAAACTTTATCGGCAAATTCGCTGGAGAGGATGACATTTAGGATGTGCGCACTGCAGTTCAGCCTCATGAATCCACGTAGAGCTGCCACAATGTTGGCTCGACGATCAGTAACAAATACCACCCGAGTAGAAAGCCGTGATGAATCAATTCCAAATCCCCTGAGTTTCATAAGCAGCAGTTTCTTGATATTCTCACCCGTTTTTGCGATATTGTCTTCAAATGGCGTTGAAAATAGGACATGAGATACAAGCTCATATGCATCACTTATGTAATGCGCATTGGCAGAAATGAAAGATGTCTTACGGTAATTTTCAGTCCATATGTCAGTGGTGACTGCGCATCCGTAGGACTGAACTATTGACTTCATTTCTGTCGTTACTTTCTCCTGTAGGACCTGCATATTGTGTTCAATATGCCTCGAGACAGTGGTAGGGTGTGGTAGCTCTTTACGGACGTCAAATTTCTTATGCTTAACTGTAACATCTACGATGTGCTCAGTTAATTCTATGAAACCTTCCCCGGCGACTACGTCAAATGGTCGAATGTCTTTGCAGCAAAAAGCTACACTGCTATGCTTTGCTTTATGTGTTGGGGAAGTGAAGGAGTCAGATCTGTCCTGAAAGTGATTTTGCTTTGGCCAGGAATGGTGCCACAGGTGTGTCTCCTTAAACCCGCGTGCCCGTTTTCCCAGCATAGACCAAAACCCGGCTACATGTTTTGCAGCTAGCAAAATTTATCTACTGCCCTTTGTCATTGACGACAATTTTAAAGCGGGTACAAATGTCCGACTTCCCTGCTTTATTCAGTAGGTTGTAATGCCCTTCTCTAATTTTCTTTTCCACAGAAGCCACTGTCTCCTTACCACTCTCCATGCTTGTTGTTATGTTGCCTCACTCTCACTCAGGAGTCGGGACCCGATGTGTTTTGGTCTGACTGCCGAATCCCGCCCGAGACTATGTAAATTCCGCCCGATCCCGCGACATTTGTGTCGGGTCCTGCAGGACTTCCCGCCCGATGCAGGTCTCTAGTACAGTGAACTCATTGTCATGTTCAAGAAACCAGTCGGAGATGGTTCGTGCTTTATGACATGGTGCGTTATCCTGCTGGAAGTAACCATCAGAAGATGGGTACACTGTGGTCATAAAGGGATGGACATGGTCAGCAATTATACTGAGGTAGGCTGTGGCATTGACACGATGCTCAATTGGTACTAAGGGGCCCAAAGTGTGCCAAGAAAATATCCACTACACCATTACACCACCATCAGCAGCCTGAACCGTTGATACAAGGCAAGATGGATCCATGCTTTTATGTTGTTGATGCCAATTTCTGACTTTACCATCCAAACGTCATAGCAGAAATCGAGACTCATCAGACCAGGCAACATTTTTCCAATCTTCTGTTGTCCAATTTTGGTGAACTTGTGCGAATTGTAGCCTCAGTGTCCTGTTCTTAGCTGACCGGAGTGGCACTCAGTGTGGTCTTCTGCTGCTGTAGCCCATCCGCCTCAAGGTTCGACGTGTTGTGCGTTCAGAGATGCTCTTCTGCATGCCTTGGTTGTAACAAGTGGTTATTTGAGTTACTGTTGCCTTTCTATCAGCTCGAACCAGTCTGGCCATTCTCCTCTGACCTCTGGCATCAACAAGGCATTTGGGCCCACAGAACTGCCGCTCACTGGATATTTTCCCTTTTTTGGACCATTCTCTTTAAACCCTTGGTACAAATGGTAGTGCGTAAAAATCCCAGTAGATCAGCAGTTTCTGAAATACTCAGACCAGCCCATCTGGCACCAACAACCATGCCACATTCAAAGTCACTTAAATCACCTTTCTTCCCCATTCTGATGCTCGGTTTGAACTGCAGCAGATTGTCTTGACCATGTCTACATGCCTAAATGCATTGAGTTGCTGCCATGTGATTGGCTGATTAGAAACTTGCGTTAACAAGCAGTTGGACAGGTGTACCTAATAAAGTGGCCAGTAATTCTAAGCCTAAGATGTTCATTCAAGCTCATGTCATTCTCAGCGTCCATGTCTTCCACCGGGGTCCAAGTGCCAAAAATATTAACTTTTATCAATAAACCTCTCTCATCGCCATCTCTGTGTTTCCTATTGTTAGTCTTTTTAAGTTGAAATAACAAATTTTACTGTTATAAATATTAGTTAATTATTGAAGTACCGGGCATTCAGACTCTGACTCCTATACATTTGGTGATGGTTGTTGTTTAATGTAGCAGACAATTGTTTTAGATGTTAAAGTAGTGGCAAGGTAATCGAGTCATTTAGAAATTAAATCTAATATGTCTTATATCCAAAACATCTGCAGACCAGAAGCAACTTTCTTTTTAATAAAATCATGTATTTGAAATGTAAATAATGACAATTGGTGGATAAATTACTCACTATCTATGGTGAATGCAAGAGTTTGCAATAAACCGTCATAGCAATAAGACAAGTATTTACTTATTGCAAGTGCAACACTACTGACATTCCAAATCATGTAGAATGATTCAATATCAGAGTCCAGGTTCTGAAGCAGTCCAGTGTACTTGGATGCTATTGACCACAAGCACACATTTTAAGAGAAAACAAAATTGTGTTGAAATTATCAAGATCAACAAACAAACAACAAATACAACCAACTTGTCTGAAGAAATCTGCAAAAAAATAACTTAGGTCATAAAGTCTTTCAGTATACTGGTTCTTCCAGTTCCAGTTCAACTAAATCAAATATCTTTAAAAGTTAGAGTCCATGACACTAATTCTTCATGAAAAGCTTCTTGTTCAAGGGTAGCTTACCAACACAGATTGACGGTTGATGGTTCAAGGTGCTGAAGTCCCATACGACGTCATGGGGTCAGTTCTGTAAACTGTTCAAAATAGTTTTTTCTACCGTATGAAAATGAGGAACGCATACTGAGAGGACTTTTGGATTGTGTTCAAGCTCAAGACGAACTACTCTCGACTTTTGTCACCCACATGTTGGGTGAGTTTGACAAACTCAAAAGTCCCCACCTGTAAAAGACCGAATTGACTTGATTTGTAAGCATGCGCTTGAAAAATACAGAGTTGCTCTCTATGGTGCTAACATCACTTCTGTAAGGAACCTTCTACTAAGAGCTCATGAGCTCCACTCAATGCTTGGACCAAGTGGACTGCAACCTTCTTTATGTCACAAGGGCCACCACACACCTAAACCTTTTGGCCTTAAATGCTCTCAGCCAGCGTTTATGACACGCACCTGTTCGAACTGTAACAACTAACCTTATTTGGCACAAGGAGCTACAGATGTTACAGGACCCGGACCGGTCCAGCCATTGCCGGGGCCTGACCCCCCGAGTCAGGCTAACAGGGCTGACTGTGGCAGTACCATGGTCGAGCCTTGATACAATCATTCAGGAAACTACAGAGGGGGAAGGACATTTTGCAGAGGCCAACCTTCCCCCAATCGCTAACGGAGCCTCATTCGCCCCTTTTTTTGCAAGGTGGGCATATTCTTGGACACTTAGAAGACGGTTTTTCAAAAGTCCACTGGAATACCCCCCTAAGAACGAAAGTGAACTTTAATGCTTCATCCATGGATGCCACTCTCGACATAGGTGCATCCCTCTCAGCTGTGAGAGCAGATCTTATTCAAGTCGATTACTCCTATTCTAAAAACACTAGTGAGTGGAATGGTTCGGCGGTTAACCTTGCAAATAATGGTACTTGTATCCCAGAGGGTGTCATTTGGCTCAATATTGGATTCATGAACAAACACTTTTACCAACGTTTTGCAGTAATACCAAAATTGGCTTCTCCTTTCATTCTAGGAATGGATTGTATGGCAAGAGCTTCTGTCTCTATTCACATTCCCACAAGAACAGTCTACATGGGTAATATCCCTTGCCGCTTTGGAGACGAAGAGAAAGAACTTTAAGATGGTTATCCACATTTAACTGAAGCAGTGGACATTGGATTTACTTTGCTGAGACCTAAAAGCTAAAGTGTGTGAGGCAGGCCTCTCTGGGAACCACAAAGATGCTTTGCTCAGGCTGCTCAACAGGTTTAGCTCCATGTTCGATGGTCGTCTTGGCCAAACTACTCTTACTAAACATGTCATAGAGACTGGCGATGCTACACCAGTTAATCTTCCACCCTATCACGTCACCCGCTGAGAAACAGGTGATTGAAGAATAGGTGCATCAAACGTTAAAAGACGGCATCATAGAACCTCCCATGAGCCCTTGGGCCTCCTGTAGTCATTGTCAACAGGGCAGCCTCAGATCCAAGGTTTTGTTTTGACTTTGACGTCTAAACCAGGTGACTCAAAAAGACTCTTATCCCTTGCCTGAGTGAGTCATTGGACTTTTTGGCAAGGGGCAAGTTGTCTCAACATTGGATCTAACACGGGGCAGAGGACTCTAAGCCTAAAACTGCCTTCGTCTTGCACTGTAGTCTCTTCCAGTTTTGAGTGCTACCCTTTGGGCTCTGCAATGCACCTACAACCTTTCAGAGACTCAGCTACCTTTGAACACTTAGTAGATCTTGAGGAAGTACTGAACAGTGTCCGGGCTGCTGGGTTGTCCCTGAAGCTCAAAAACTGCCAATTCTGACTCGATGAATTCACCTTCCTTGGATACCGCATTATCTCATAGGCGTTAAACCCAATCCAGACAAAGTTAAAGTGGTTAAGAAGTTTATTACCCATGTCAGTGAAATGAGTCCGTCCGTTCCTCGACCTGACGGGTTATTACTGCCTCTTCACTCAGGATAATGCTCGCCATGCTGAACCTCTTCATGCCACGACAACTGCCAAAGAGCCATGCACACTTTGAAAGACCATGTCACATCAGCCCTGATTCTGTCATTTCCGGACTTCAAGCTTCCCTTTTCCATTCATGCAGACGTGTGTGACTTTGGTCTTGGTGCGGCTTTAATGCAAACGGATGACGCGGGTCATGAGTATGTTGTGGCCTTTGCTAGTCGCTCACTTCACAGAGCTGAACTCCCCTACCACACTTCAGAAAAGGTATGCCTTGCTGTGATTTGGGCCCTAGAACACTTTCGCCCATATGTTGAAGGTGTTTATGTTACCACCTTCACTGACCACAGCAGTCTCAAATGGCTCGTGTCTCATCAAAACCCTACAAGCCGTCCTGCCCGCTGGTAACTTTTCCTACGGGATTTTGATTTCACGATAGAGCACAAACCGGGCACACTCAACAAAATACCGGATGTGCTGTCCCGCAATTCTTTACCTCTGACTTGTGACAGATCTGTTACCAGAGCATACTGTCATTGGCAGTCTGGACATCCATACTCTGCCCCCCATCAAGACGACTGATCGCTCGCAGTTGAGACAGTTCTAGTTGGATGATCTCGTAACAGGTCCACTCAGAGACATTGAAGTGGACTCTCTAAATAACCAATGCAACCTTCTTACAGTATGTTGTGTATGACTCTCTACTGTATTACATAGGCTTTATGTCCACATGTGCTTTTCACCCATTAAAAGAACTGAAACTGTTTGCCCCTTCTTCAATGAGAGGTGCCTTGTTGGACTATTACCATGATCACCCCACGGCAGTTCACCTGGGTATTCCAAAATCCTTAGCTAGACTGCGTTTTAGGTTTTTCTGGCCCAAAATGGCAGCTGATATGAAACGCTATGTGACTTCATGCTCAGTTTGCCATTTCACTAAGCTGAGTCAGAAAAACCCTGCAGGTATTATGGTTCCCTTTGTACCTCAGAAACCATGGGAATATGTGGGTGTTGATTCTGTTTACTCACTGCCCCACACCTCTATTGGTAATGCATATTTGATCGTTTTTTTTTTTTTGACTATCTGACTAAGTGGGTTGAAATAAGTGCTGTCAAAGAAGCTACTTCTCAGGTGGCGGCTGGTAGATTTGTCTCTGATATTTTTGTTAGACATGGCACTCCCACTTACCTAATTTCTGAGTTAGACACCCCACTTGACCTTATCACACAGCCTTCCATGACAGGTGTTGATGGGCCAAGTGTGCCTTACCCTGAAACTCTTAGAAACTCCCCAAAGCAAGCTAGACCATGCTAGAGCAGCTCTTGACTATAGTAACGACAGACAAAAATACTATTATGACTTGAGATGTTAACACGCCTTTTTTAAACTTTTAAAATAAGCCAAAGTTTTTATTTCTTGATCATAAAAAAGCTTTGCTGAGTAAATTATTGTGGTTTAAGCATGATTGTCTCCTTTAAAAAAACAAAACATTCGAAAGACGTTGCTTAAAAACATTTTTTGTTTTAACTGACAAATAATAAAAGATGATGAGCAAACTTCAGAGTTATATTGTTGATTAATTAATTCCAATATTCATTAAGTTGCACTGGACCCATAAGAATGAAATATTTAAAGAATTACTTCAAATTTTACTTTTACCAACTTGCATCTGACCAGAGTTTGCTTTACAACTGCATGATTCATTTACAATAACTACTAAACAGTGATTAACACACTTATTTTTCTAAACTCATATCAGATAGCGACAGCACAAACAGACAAAATGTTTGTAGTAAAATCTTTATTAGAATAACAAGAATAAACCGACAATCAGTTGGCAAGTACAAGAAATTGATACGATGACTGTCTAATCATAAGCTTTAAAAATGTAAAATGAGATGAGGAGACAGTGGAGCAGAGGATTGCCGGACAAAATGGTCAAGAGGATCACTGGGAGCTTATAGGAAACTGCATCCAAACCTAGAACTTTGGTCTCTCCTCCTGCAGAGCTGTCTGCACAAAACCATGAAAAATAAGTTCACACGCCACTACGATAGGTTTACATGAAAAGCCATGCTTAATTTCAAATTGTTGCTGAGATCAGAATTTTTTTCACACTGTTGTTTACATTACAGTTCTAAAGCAACCGCCATTGCACTCAAGTGTAAACAGTGTACAGCACTGAAGCAACCTGCATGTGCAGAAGAAGACCTGATGTCACTACCAGAAATGAAGTCATAGAAAATATGGATGCTAAACATGTAAGCATATGTGTATTATTTCTGAAGAAGTTGTCTGCTTGGAGTCGACAAAATGATAACTTGACTGATCTACAGTGCCTGCTGTAATGTTCTTACATACTGTTGAGGACGGATTTATCGAGAAGACTGATTGCAGTAGCAGAAAACAGGATGTCGATGTGATTAGCTTAACATAATTATGTAAATAACATTGTTCTGAGCAGATGAGATTAAAGAGATACAGCTCAAACCTGACATTTTAAATAAAAGGGTGAGTCTGCAAATATGAAATAAAGCAGCAGTCACATCTGCCATGCTTGTTTTTTTACATTGTCAGCATTTGATTTTCTACCATTCCCTCACTCCAACAGCAAACAATGGTGAGTCTGGACTTTTGCAGTTCAACCAGTCATAACAAAAATAATATAGGTCAGTGTTATTTTGCCAACTCCACTCCTGATCTAACTCAGAGTTCTTTATTTGTTGTCTGTATGGTACCACCCATTAATTGAGACTTGTATTGTTGCTGTCGGCATTGTGAATGAAGTCAAAGAGCACAACGTGTTTCTGGTGAGTCCACTGGAGAAAACAAACCAATTTGACCGAATCATCTGAATTCAAGGTGTTTCCAGTGGGTCTGCTGTCTTTCCAAAAGCCCATGATTCCTGATTTAGTACTAAGATTTGGAATACTACCTTGGGTGATTCTGGATATGTCAGAGTTTACTTAAGGAGGTGTCAAAAAATGGAGCGGGAAAAATTTGTTATTTTCAGCATAACAGCCAGAAATCATTCATTATTAAAGTCAGATGAAAGCTACAGTCTAGATAGAGACAAAGCCATTTTAATCAGAAAAATATGGTCTCAATAAAGCCTTAGAAACATGAATAAAAAAAAAAATCTGTGATTTTTTACTATCAAAAGTCAGAAAGTCAGAAACACTGCACATATTGGAACATAATGAGCACTGTGTCTAATGAAACTCAGGAGCTGTTGAAATCCCATATTGCTTCACTGCTGCTACCTGCTGATGATACGCACAGGAATAAAACTGCCGTAACAAGGCTTGACGGGGATCTCAGGAAACACACAGCAATCAATAGGCCAGCCTCTGAGGAAAAGCAAGGGGGGGAGTCAGACTTCACAACCAATCTCCTCTGAATGCGTGAGAGTGCAGTGCTTACAACTTCACTCTCACATGACTTCATCTAAACAAGAGAAGCGCTAAAGAGGAAGAGGGTGGTGACGAGTTGTAAGAAGACATTTAAATCACTGACAGAAAGAGACCTATGTGTAGTTGATCTATGGAGAGCTTTAGAGCTCTTCTTTTCTATCCACAGCAGGCGCCGTAATGCATCCTGGTGGCACTGTCACTTCCCCTCAGGCTTTGTCTCAGCATGTGTGTGTGTACATGTGTGTTTTTTGAGAACCTGTTTAAATATTCAAAAAGGAGGATATTTTGGCTTCATATTTTTAAGATTCTTGGTAAAATTTAACATCAGGGCTCTTCCCAAACAAACAGAACCATGCAGGCTAGATAACATTCCGTGAAACCCACTTGAGAAAGTGGTTTGCCTCAATCAAACCCTTTCAAAACTGGTGTCAGGTTTAAACTGCTCTTTAATGTGGCACAGATGCATTTTTTTGTTGTGATGCCTCTATCAGTAGGGTTAAGATTTCTGAATGAAACATGGTAACAAGAAAGAAAATAAAACCGATCTCATCATTGTGTTTTGTAATAGCTCTGGAGTAATTTAAATTTGAAGTGAACCAAATTAAAAGCCTGTTCATAATGATGCTCATTGTTAAATTCACTACTGCCTCATAAGGAGTAATTTAACTCTGAAGAAAAGAATAAAAAAAACAACTGAAAAATAGAATAAAGTGATATCAAAACAGCAAATCAATGCAGTATTAGACTTTTGTAGACAATAATTATCCAGATGGTAAAATAGATTATGTTCCTACAGTTTCTTTCTACCCCTCCTTTAACCGCTGCCTTAACATGGTGGAGGGGTTTGAGTGCTTGAATGATCCTAGATGCTATGTTGTCTTGGGCTTAAATGCCCCTGGTAGGGTCTCCCATGGCAAACAGGCTTTAGGTGATGGGTCAGACAAAGAGTGGTTCAAGACACCCTCATGAGGACCATTATATCGAGGCACGTTACGTTGCCAAGTACGGCGAAGCCGGGGTCCCACCCTGGAGCCAGGCCTGGGGTCAGGACTTGTCGGAGAGTGCCTGGTGGCTGGGTTGCTCCTTGTAGGACACTGGCGGGCAGAGCCCGAACGAGAGACACTAGGCCATCCCCCAGTGGGCCCTCCACCTGCAGGGGGAACCGTGAGGGACCGGTGCAAAGAGGATTGGGAGGCGGACGAAGGTGGAGACCTCGGCGGCCCAATCCCCGTATGCTTAGGCTGGCTCTAGGGACGGGGAATGTCGACCTAGGGACGGGGAATGTCGACCTCCCGCACAAGCTCAGGCTTGTGCGGGAGGTCGAGAGATATCGACTAGAAATAGTCGGGCTTGCCTCCACGCATAGCGTGGGCTCTGAAACCCTTCTCCTCGAGAGGGGCTGGACTCTCTTTTACTCTGAAGTGGCTCACAGGGAGAGGTGGAGAGCTGGGGTGGGTTTGCTTTTTGCCC
The DNA here is from genome assembly GCA_036250325.1 of Characodon lateralis. Classification (NCBI taxonomy): domain Eukaryota; kingdom Metazoa; phylum Chordata; class Actinopteri; order Cyprinodontiformes; family Goodeidae; genus Characodon; species Characodon lateralis. The sequence continues at coordinate 2,140 of JAHUTJ010042646.1, read as the reverse complement.
CCCAGCTCAGCTGTCACGTGTTGGGGTTTACCCCAGTGGATGAGACGGTCGCAGACTGTGTCTTCAGGTTGGGGACAGGTGTCTGACTGTCGTTTTGGCCTACGGGCTGAGCGGTAGTGCGGAGTACCCAGCCTTCTTGGCATCTCTGTTGGGGGTGCTGGATTGTGCCCCTCTCGGGGACTCCATTATTCTGCTGGGGGACTTCAACACCCACTTGGGAAATGACAGTGACACCTGGAGAGGCGTGATCGGGAGGAATGGCCTCCCCAATCTGAATCCGAGTGGTGTTTCTTTATTGGTTTCTGTGCTAGTCACGGATTGTCCATAATGAACACCATGTTCAAGCATAAGGGTGTCCATCAGTGCACTTGGCACCAGGACACACTAGGCAGGAGGTCGATGATCGACTTTGTTGTCGTGTCGTCAGACCTTCCGCCACAGGTTTTTGACACTTGGGTGAAGAGAGGGGCTGAGCTGTCCACTGATCACCACCTGGTGGTGAGTTGGATCTGCTGGAGGAGGAGAAAGCCGGACAGACTTGGCAGGCCCAAGCGCATAGTGAGGGTCTGCTGGGAACGTCTGGCAGAGCCCTCTGTTCAAGAAGTGAACTTTTCAAGGAGTTCAACAATCTCAAGGTCTTGTTCACGAGTGAGGGAAGAATGTAGCAGAAGATCGACAGACAGATCGGTGCGGCTGCCACAGTAATGGGGGCGCTGTGCCGGTGCAGTCTATGTTCCTACCCTCAGCTATGGCCATGAACTTTGGGTCATGACTGAAAGAACGAGATCCCGGATACAAGCGGCTGAAATGAGCTTCCTCCGTAGGGTGGCCGGGCACTCCCTTAGAGATAGGGTGAGGAGCTCGGCCATCCGGGAGGGGCTCGGGAGTAGAGCCGCTTCTCCTCCACATCGAGAGGAGCCAGCTGAGGTGGCTCGGGCATCTATACTGGATGCCTCCTGGACGCCTTCCGTGGGAGGTGTTCCAGGCACGTCCCACCGGGAGGAGGCCCAGGGGACGGCCCAGGACACGCTGGAGGGACTATGTCTCTCGGCTGGCCTGGGAACGCCTTGGGCTTCCCCCGGACAACCTGGGGGAGATGTCTAGGGAGAGGGATATCTGGGTGTCTCTGCTGAGTCTGCTGCCCCCGCAACCCGGTCCCAGATAAAGTGGAAGACGACGAGTACAAGTTTCTTTATAAAAACTAGCTTCTTTGTTACTTTTTTTTTCTGCCACTCATAGTTTTCTTTATATTTACAGAGTAGATAAAAGTGACCTCTTTTGTAAATCATTGGAGTCAGCAGCAGGCATGTGCAGAGTTGGGCGGGAGGGCAAGGAGCAAAAGGGGCCCCTGTCCCTTTTGCTACTTTCCCAAAAGTGCCGTTTTAATCAAAATGTTATTTATTTAAATATTTATTTATTCACATAAGCTCCTCTATGACCCCTAATAAAACATGTATTAATATTGCTTTTTAATGTTATTTTGGAAGAGAGATGACATGACCATGCCCTCCAGTCACCCTGTTACCTTTGCTCCTGTGACGCAAGCAATAACAGCCCCTAGTGCAGTGAGTTAGAGAAGCAGAGCCCAGAATATCTCGCTATTCATCCAGATTCTAGGACAGTTGTTGGTCAATAAACCAATAAGTGAGTGAATTTATAAGAAACAAAACGTATCAGACAAGATGACAACTGTATCATTTCTGCCTCATCACCATTGGAGGAACAGTCTGAGCAGACACAGGCTGAAACACAACACACATGCAGGTGGAGAAAGAAAGGAGAGGGCTTTGGCTTTCTGAGCGGGAGGAGACAAGGTGAGAAGCTATTCTTGTTATGAACTAGCTGCTAGCTAAGGACTTTGTAGGTGTCTAAAAAACTTTCACTTAGCAGTATTACTATACTATTCACAGAAAAGCTACGATGAGGAGATGTGTGTTGATGAGATGCATTGGTGCTGCAATTTCTATATATTTAACCTTTTTGGGGGCCAATGAAAATGCAGATATTTATCTGTGATAGGTTCAAATTCACTTTACAAGTAACCTTAAATAAAACAGACACAGAGAGATCAGTTTAGATGTTAAAAACCTGCAGGTGAGAGTGCGCAGGAACTGCTCAGACACAATTCTCCTACTCACTC
>JAHUTJ010042645.1:0-17379 GCA_036250325.1 Characodon lateralis | reverse complement strand
TCTTCCACATCCTCGACTGACATTATCGACAAACACACAATCCTCCACTTCTGCCAGGAGTCCATTGTGTATCCAGAGAAAAACGTCCAGTCCGGACAAGTTGGGCTCTCCTTCACCCTGTCTTCTCGTCGAGAAAATTTGATCAATTGCATTGAGAGACCAGCTGACCAAATCCATAACTCAGAATTTGGAAGATATGCAAAAAGAAGCTCCAAAGACAAGACACAGAGCTGAAGCAGGGCAAATATGGGAGGGGGTGGAAGACAGAGAAAAAGCGTCCTCCTCCACCAAGAGCAGAAAAAAAAGGAAGACATACAAAGAAAACATACAACCAGAGGTACAACTGATTTGTTCATGTGTTAAAATGGCCTTGTCAGAGTCCAGATCTAAATTTAATTAAGAATCGGTAGCAAGACAAGAAAATTGATATTCACGGACACTTTCCATCCAATAATACCGAGTTTGAGGTATTTTACCAAGAAGAATGGCCAAAACGTTCAGTCTCTATCTACAAAGCTGATAGAGATATACCTACGAACAGCCAAAAGTGGTTCTACAAGGTTTTGATTTAGGTGATCTGAATTGAAATGTATGTCACCCTTTTTAGACTTCTGTATAATATTTTGAAAATCATGTGTTATTTTCTGTGCACTTCACATTTATACACTATCCTGGAAATAAAATCACATAAGAACCCAATAAAATGCATAGAGGTTTGTGGTTGCAACGTGACAAAATGTAAAAAAGATCAAGGGGTATGAATATTATTGCAGAGCACTGCACGTACGTTCAATAACCAATGCCTTTATCAGGCTGCTCCACTCATATATATTCCGAATAGAGTTTTGAAAGAAAATCAGATTTCAAAAATACACATACACATCTTTCACAGGTTGTGGTCTCCACAGAAAGCTGCAGCTCTGTGTGTATGTGTGCACCACCCAGGCTGGAGAATCAGCAGACTGCCAAAGGAACGCCTGGATTCAGATAATTTAACTCCTCAAATGGATAAAACTTCTGAACTGAATCTTAATTCTGATCCTGCCAACTGCCTCCCAGACTATTCAATAACCCTGAGGCAAATGTGAACAAGAAAGCGTTTCGGGACACTAAAGTATTTCTGAAATTTTCAACTGATTGCTTTATGAGTAACTTTGCCTACATGTCCCTCTTAGAATCAACAGAAAACTAAACTTAAATATTTAAAAGATGGGAGAACTCTTCATAAGAAATGCCCTCTGAAGACCCCTTAAATTGATGTACTCTGAGGGGTAAATGTTTGATTTTCTTTTTATATTTTACTTCATGGGCTACACGGTGGCACATTTGGTAGTACTGTTTTCTTGCAACAAGAAGGCCCTAGGTTCAACTTCCAGCCTGGGGTCTTTCTGCATGGAGTTTGTTTGTTCTTCCTGAGCATAAAGGGTTTCTCTCCAGGTACTCCAGCTTCCTCCCACAGCCCAAAACATGACTGTTATGTTAATTGGTCTCTCTAAATTGCCCTTAGGTGTGAATGTGTGTGTGTGCATGGTTGTTTGTCCTGTATGTTTCTGTATTGGCCTGCGATGGACTGGCAGCTTGTCCAGGGTGTACCTCGCCTCTCGCCCTTAGACCACTGGAGATAGGCACCAGCTCCCCCATGACCCTGCATGGAAGAGTGCAGGGTACAGAAAATGGATGGATGGATTTTACTTTATGGATCTTGAGCTGGACTATTCCAACTACTATTCTCTTTATGTATTGCTGCTTATTGCTTTGCTGGAGTGGCTTCAGTAAAGCTAATATCTTTAGTTACACTGTCCTGTTGACATTTAATGATCCTCATACAAGTTTTCATTTTGATTCCCAATTTTCTTGTATGGTCAGAGGTCAGCGATCCTGACAACTCACACCAGCAGTACTAGGAAAAAATTATTGTCAATGCTTGCACAGAAACTGAACAATACTGATGATTTTAAATGTAAACTGATGAATGTTGCCTACGTCCAGCATTAATGTCACGTAGTCCACACTGACCACAGATTTGACGGTACTAAATCTAGGTTAAAAATAACTGACCAAGCAAACCATCCTCTAAAGGTGGCGATCTTTAAACAAGGAAGTTGTCAGATAACCACTAGGGTGATCTAACCTATCGACAGCTTTGGAATAGTTTAAACCTATCTGAACACATCAGTAATGCCGTCAGAAAAAGAGTCTAACCAACCACTGATGCAATTTGAAGGAAGAGCTGGGATTAAGTGTGCACTTGCCGCAGAGGTAAGCCAATCCAAATAATTCAATTCAATTCAATTCAATTCAAAGATACTTTGCCCTTGCTAGATGAGAAACTTCCAGTAGAAGCAACAAGTTTACAAAACCACGTCATGCTAGGAAGGTGGTGTGAGGGGTGCATATGTTTATCTTGAGCATGTGTGTGTGTGCAAGTGAGTGTGTGCAAGTAAGTCCATGAAGCACTGTCACAGAGGCCATTGTCCTTGATGGTACGTTGGTACACACACACACACACACATCCACGGATTACTATCTTTTTGAGGACTTTGCATTGACTTTCATTCATTGTAGGACTTCAGAACCTTAGTAATTTTTCCTCTTCTTCACCCCTTCATTTGCCTATTTTTTCAATAAACATGTTTTGACAGATATCTTTAGATAGTTTTTTATATCTTTTTTTTAACTTTTACATTAAATAAAAATGTATTGCAACAACTGTGCTAATTTTCAGCAGTAGGTGCTCCATGTTTCCTTCATTTGTCATTTTGCCACAAATGTAGCAATAACATAGCTATCATTCTCATCTGTTAACGCTCCTAATCACACTGAGAATGTATCTTTTAAAGCCGTAGTGTATGATTTTTTAAATGAGGTTCTCCTTTAAGGTTAAAAGCAGTTTATATATTACCCCAGAAGATCACCGAAGACAATAACGGACTTCTACCATCTGAAAACAACTCAGTTCAGTTGCTTCAAAAGGTCCACTTTTGGCCTTGGCACCTCTCAAACTAGCACATTGGAAGTAGGATGGGAATTTATTTACTTCTCTATTTGGTAGTTAGAATGACCGAAAGCTCTTTGATTCACACAGGGGGATCATTGCCTCTGTTGTAATTATTCACTGCATTCGCTTTAGCAACCAATGCAAGTTTTACTATATGTTAAAATGGTCATTAAACGGAGCTTACACAAACTGTTATAATACATTTCAGATTGGAGTTGAAAGTCCTCTTTGGTCTTTGCTCTGTTAGCTTCAGCCTCCAGGAACAAATAATCTGGTTTTATAATAATTGAAGATGCCAAGGGGGTTATCTCTAATACTGCTTGGAACCTTTTAACAACATTTTGCTTCACAGATATCAACCAATCCCTTTAGACTGGTTTACACAGCCTTGTGTTTTTAGTTCGTCGTTTATATTATAAATAATATAATTATATGATTTTTTTTTTTCACCTGTGAAACTGAATTGGTGTGACTGCTCCTTTAAGAATGGAGTCAAAACAAAGCGTGAGGCGGCTAGCCGTACGGAAGTGTTTTCGTCTCGGCGGCTGTATAGCAGTACTGTTTGAGAAATGATTGGTGCTGCTTATTTAATATCCTGATACCTCTATTAAATGTATCTCATGTTCCAAAGGGAATATTTTATATTTCATTAACATATTTTTCTTTACATTAGACTAGTTACACGAAGGAGAGTTAGTCAGCCTTTTAGCTAGCTTGACGACAGCAAGCAGCCATGCCGTCCTATTCTGAAGTGAGAAAAAGCAACCACTTCTATTACTTCATCAAGTTCACACTAAATGTCTACTCAATGCTTTTCTCGGTAAGTGCTAGGTGAATTTTATTATGTTTGTATACACTGTGAGTTTATTTGAGCGTAGCTGCCGAGCCAGAAATCACATTTCGAAGCATCTTTCCAGTCTTTATTTACAAAACACTTGTTTTTTATTTATTGCTTGCTCCAGGTCCATTGATGTTTAAGAAATTAAAAATTAATATAAATTGTATATGGGGAAATCCTCTCCACAATTCGGCATACACCTAAAACCAATTTTGCGACCTCTTTCATCGTAATTTTAATTTAAAGTAGTAAATCGCCCTTAACCACAGCGAATCTACATTTAAAGCGGTAAACCCGCTAAAATCCAGCTGGGTTTATCTCAGATTTTATTGATATTGCTGTCCCTTTGTTGGATCGCATACATACCGCTTTCAGTTTATAGATCCAATCAGGAAAATAACAAACGGAATGTAATTTTGAGTTCTGTGGATACAAGCTAACAGATGAATGATTCACATCAGACGAAAAATATTCAAAACACCATACCATTTTTTAGTGTAATATTTTTGCATTACGCCAAGAGATGGACAGTGTTTTAACATAATTTGGCGTCATATTCATGGTTGTCTTTGGCTCTGACACAAGAGCGATCAGTGGCCAACAAACAGCCCGGTGGTGCAGGGCGTTGGATACTCTTAAAGGGATGATAATGAAATTAATTCTGCCGACAGAAAACATGAGCCGTCAGAAATACAAACGTTAACTCCTGCTGCTATTTATTACACAGACACAGTTATTCCTGATATTACATCTATGACCCTTTTATAATCAGGACCTTCTGGTATATTTGGCTTAATGTGATGAAAATAGCAACGAGAAAACAAATATATGTTACAGCAAGGTTGAATTGCTTACCAGGCCATTTCTTTATTTAATTTTAAATAGGCTTGGACTTGTATGAGAGAATACAAAGTTCTATAGTATTAACACACAAAAGCAAACAAAAATGTATATCAATATTTAGCTGATTTAAAACAAAGAATAACAATTATCCATGCCTCTAACATAATAATTTATTACAGTTATTGTAATATGTTGAACTGTAAGGATAACTGAGACAGCTCAGACTTTACAGGCACCAGCTTTATTCCTGGACTGGAAGAACCACCAAATCAGCACAGGCCCAAAACTATCGCCCCCTGACGGTCCAACCCGCGTCCAACAGCTGTTACTTCATTCCTCCCTCTTTAAACTGAAACTACTCCGTAGTTTTAACTACTAAATAGAAAATCCATAAAAGAAAACTACATTAAAATATAAAATAACTCCTCCAACCCCCCCACATAATATAACTCAGCGTGCCCTTTTCACTAACTTCTAACTAACCTGCAATCCAACAGTCTTAGGCTTACCATAACAGTTTTACAACAGCATAAAGTTCGTGCTCCTACTTGTTATTATCTATCACTGCACAAAGTCTCTCATACGCTCTGGAGGTCTCCTGTTTCTTTGAGATTGCAGCACCGATGACTGGTGCAGCTTCAGTGGTCTATTCCTGTAGTCCCTCAGTCATTCCCGTTGAAGGGTAAGACTCTAGGTGGGCCAACAGCTGATCAACATGACCCGTCATCTCCTGTATTAGTCCTTGTATCCATTTTGCACTCCTTGGCATGTCTATCATGATACAACTTTTGGTTAGCTTGTTTTGGGGCTACTTTCTGTTTCAAGTCAGGGTGTATGAAATTACCTCCCTGTTGTGGACTGTGGTGTGATGTGGTTACTAAACAACAACCTGTCTAACTTGTTTGCCAAGGTGTCTCCCATACTCTTTGTCATGAATTCTTTGAAAGTTTGCACCGCTTATTCAGCTAAGCCATTAGATGCAGGGTGATGTTGATCGGAGTTGACATTTGTAATGTCTTTCTTTGCCATGAACTTTTTCATTTGTTCGTTTCTGAAACACTGGGCTTTGTCTAAAACCACCATTTCCGGGAGGCGGGGTGTGCTAAAACTGTTTCGCAAACAATCTACGGTGGTGGCTGAGGTTACTTGATGGAACAGGATACACATCTAACTTTTTGGAGTGGCCATCCACTATTACTAGGAACATTTTGCCCAAAAATGGGTCAGCATATTCTATTCTTCTCCATGTCCACTCCCAGGGTGGAGCGGAGTCTATTGAGGCTTGTGTCTGTTTTCTTGACAAGTAGTGCAGAATTTTACCCTGTCTTCAATGTCAGTGTCCATTTGCGGCCACTACATGTAACTTCTGGCCAAGCCCTTATTTGGCTCATACCCGGATGTGACTGATGTAGCTGTTCCGACATAGTGGATCAGCTTCGTTCCGCTATCACCACTCTAGGAACCCACAACACACACCAGTCCTGTACACTCAGCTCCCGTTGTCTCTGTCTGTAGGGGTTAAACTCAAGATGCTGTGTACTGGGCCATCCACCCAGAATATACTTGCGCACTTGGGAGAGTACTGGATCTTTGTGTGTCCACTTTTGTAGCCACTCAGATGTCATCACTCTCTCTTTGTCCTTATCCACCATTAACACCTGATCCTCTGCTGCCAGCTCTTTAACCGGGTTCTCTAGAAGCACAGATGACTCAGACCATCAGCATTACTGTTGTTCTTGCCCTCTCTGTATTTAATGACATACTTATGCTCTTAATAGCACTGCCCATCTCATTGTCCTCTGTGAAGACATCTGAGGGACAGCCTTCATCTCATGAAACAAACTTATCAATGGCTTATGATCTGTGATTGTCCTAAATTTTTTGCCATACAAGTACTTATGAAAATACTGTACCCCTAATGTTACCGCTAATCCTTCTTTATCCAACTGTGAGTAGTTCTTTTCTGCTACATTCAGGGTAGGTGATGCAAACCCAATAGGTATCTCCTGACCATCTCAGGGTTCTCGCCAGCGTATTTCAGCGTAGTGGGCCGCTATGCTGAAAGTTGTCAACGTTACGCTGAAATTAGGCCGATTTTTTTTTTTTAATAGGTTAATTTTTTTATGAGCGTATCGGCCCTTTGCCTGACATCTGGCCTTCCTCTGTGTGGTTGGCTATTGCGTATGCACTGGGTCTGTTCCCGCTTCCTTTCACCCTATGACCCTGTGCGACCGCTAACAGTAAAGCATTCTAAAATCAAGTCACCTTCGAAGGCTGGGTATAAATGCCGTTGTATCAGGGCGTTCTTCCTGGTAGCTGCTAAGCACAAATCGGGTGACGGTCATTCCACTGATGGCGAGGAGCAAAATGATGGGCCTAAAGCCAGTACTGCGTCAGTCATAGACGAGGACGTCATTTCTGCAGTTGGGGGGCTTAAGAAGCATAAGAAATGGAGGTCTGGCATCGACCCAGCATGGAAAGAAGCCTTCCAATGGCTGGAAATAACCACCGATGAAGCTGGTAGGCCTTCACATTGGGTTCTTTACGCTCACTTTTGAACCTATGATTTTACTTAATGCTGCCTTGTAAGCAAATATAAATAAATTATTTATTTCCGACTGTGTGCTGCCTCTGTACTTAACTATGTTAAAGTTGTGTGCAACAGGTCAATTAATTGCTAAAACTCACACAATAATAATGCCCCTCTAAGCTGCAAGGCAACCCTTCCATACACCTTAAAATCCAAGAGCTTTTAATTGGTTTAAAAAAACATTTCTCTTTAGCACCACACTTGCTCCATTTTTGGCGCAGTCCCGCCTCCGCTTATTGCTGCAAAACCTCCCCCAGTGTCTGAAGGTGTTCTAGGTAATTTTTTCCCATTAGAATAATGTCATCCAAATACACCGCTACACTGAACAACCCCTTGCAACACACTCTCCATAGAGCGCTGAAAATGTTTACTTACACCAAATGGTAACCTGGTGTATGTAAACAGTGTGTGTTCACTGTGACATACTTTCTGGATTCCTCATCCAATACAGGCTGTTGATATGACTCATATCTAACTTGGTGTATTTTTCTCTTCCTGCTAGACCTGCTATCATGTCCTCCATTCTTGGAATGGGATATTGTTCTACAGGTGACACCTTGTTTACTGTCAATTTGTAGTCCCCACAAATCTTGGTGCCAGAGTCTGGCTTTAGTATTGGTATAAGGGGCACAGCCCAGTCGGAGAATTTCACTGGTTGTATGATTTTCTCCAACAGTCTCTCCAGTTCCTGCTCAGCTTTCCTTTTCATAGCAAAAGGCACTGATCGTGGCTTATAGAAGCAAGGTTTGGTGTCAGTAGCTACCGGTATCTTTGCTGTGAAACCCCTTAGTGTCCCTAGCTCCTCCTTAAACACTGTTTCATGTCATGCCAGTAGCTCCTGTAAGGGTTCTTCTCTGCCTTTTATCTTATACACAGGTTGCCAGTTAGTTGGAGAGCCTTAATCCACCCATGGCTTATCAAACTAGGTCCAGACCCCTTAACCACCACCACAGCTAGATTTTTCACCCTATCTCTGTGCTCCACCTTAACATTGGCTGCTCCCCACACCGGCACCTTGTGGCCTCCTTGTGCTCTCAGTTTGATCCCACACTTGCCTACTTTAGGTTTGTTACTGCCTTCAGAAAGTTTTTTAAATGTCTCCTTTGACATGATGGTGTAACAACAGCCTATGTCTCCTTCAGATGTTACAATCCGTCCATTTACTTTCAGCTCCTTTCTGATAGGTTCCTTCTTTGGAATACTAATCTCCTCATGCATATTGTACATGGTCACGCTACTTGCTTTTATATGCTGCACTTCGGCCCCTTGCTCCACACTCTCCATATCGTCTTCTTGTAAGAAATGTGCACATTTTCCTTGTCTGCCACGCCCTCCTCTTTGTTCTGCTTTCATTCTGCAAGCGTTTTCTGTGTCCTGTCCAACAGCTGTTACTTCATAACAGTTATATTAATGTTGTTTATAGTCGTCATTTGTTATTTTTATTTTGATGCATAAAAATATAAGCTTAAGGAAAAATGAACAAACACTCGCTAAATTTATTTATTTTAGAGGTTTGAAGTTGCTCAGATTGTGTTTGCCATTAGGCTCTTAGTCAACTTAAAAAAAGTATGAAAATCTGAGTTCAGCCTGTTTTGTGACCAGAAATACTCTCATAAAGCCATATTAGTCTATTTTGAAGTCGAGTTGAACGTGTCTGAAACTTCTTTAAGCCAGGTGACCAGCTGGGTGCAGGAACAAGTGGAAGAGGGGTAGTACTGCTCAGCTCTACTCTCTATTCAGAAACTCCACTCACTCCAGTGCTATCTTTGGTATTATGGTTCGAGAACCATAAAAGGGACATATCATGCTTTTAAATCCTTCCTTTTCACACTTAAATCATTCAGTTGTGGTCTATATAAAGTGGAGGAGCAGTGCTTTGGTCTGAATTCCTTGTTATTGCTGCTCCACAGGCCCCTCTTTTACCCCTGTTCTGAGGTGCATCTGAGAGCAACTTGTTTTGGTGTGGTCTCTTTAAATGCTGTTGAGGCGCTTCATACTCTGACCCCCTCCAGGTCAAGGTGCACTTAACTATAACCCGTTCAGCCATTTTTGTAGTTTGATAACGATTATCTAGTGCCACAGAATAAGACAAAAACAGCAAAACAATGCAAAAATACTATACAAAACATGCAGTACCCTTATGTTCTTAAGGAGCTAAAAGCAGCACACAGCACTGATATAAGCAGAAGGCACAATGCTACTGCTATCAAAACAATGGCCAGGACATATCAAACATGACAAATTCCTGTCTAAAATAAAGTTTGTTGTCATTTTAGTGTAATTTGAAGCTTACTGCTTTGCTGCATCTGTTGTTTCCATAGACAGAAGGAACTGACCCCTTAATCAGATGAAGTCTTTCAGCAAATTCAGCACCTTCTTGATACTGGTGGAGGTTTTTGAAGAACTCATCCTTGAAGTGGGGGACATACAAATTTCCCCTCTGATGTGGGAACATTTCCATGAAAAACAAAATTTGACCAGGAGGTTCTGAGGCTGGGGGACGGGGTAATAAATTGTGTGGGTTAATACACCCAACAACTGAATCAAACTTATCTTCTTTCAGCGTGGGCATACTTGAACTTGGACTACAAAATCGCAGCGAGAAATAAATATGGCAGATACGCAAAATTGATCAGCCAGAAGTCCATGGCCTTTTTTAACTGTTCTGCAGCAAAAACTATGATGTAATAGTTGGAAATAACCTAAATATAAAGATATCTACACAGCACCTGGAAAGACTAAATTCAACTTTTCTCCACTCCTACAGACTCTTAAGTACGCAACAAAATGAATTTAAAGGCTTGTGTTGCTTTTGTGGAAGTTGATTTTGCATGATACGTCCCCTTTAAACCATAGGGAGGATATGAATGGGAATTTCAGTGACTTTGAAACAAGAACATTTTCAAACCTTGGTTAACCTTCAAGCTGAAAACCAACCAACCCCTATTTTAGAAAATTGTAGTAATTTGAGTTTTGAACATCATGTTTTTTTTTTTTTATTGGAATAAAAGCTCATATATAAAGGTTTGTATAAGGATATCCAGAATTTGGCAATTCTAAAGTTCTAAATACAAATCTAATGTAAATTTTCATGCTTTGACCTTGCATTAGGAAGCAAATAGTAGTAGTATTCCTGTTCAGTTACACATTCTTGATTGTATTTTCACCTCCACTGTTTTCTACAAAAGCAGTATGCTGAAAGCTTTCTGTTGAATATGGTTGTAAACCATTAGTAGCTTGACCATTTAGCGTCACACTGTCTCTAATGTGATTTGCCTCTTCCTCTATCTCTCCTTTCTACTGCTGTGATTTTGGCCACTGTGGACTTGCTCATCAGACAAAGGCTCCTTTGGCCCCAAGCTAGCCATGTCGACTTAATTAAAGCTATCATCGCTGTGGGAATATTAGGTTTAGTTAATCCCATTAAAGTATGATTCTAATGACAGAAATGAAACTCGGTGGGATTGATCTAGACTCCCTCCAGCTCTCTTTGACTGATGATGATACAGTGTTGTTGTACATTTGGAGTATTATATGAGAATGGCATGGTTTCAAAATACAAGTTTATTCAGGTTTTACCGATCAGATCTTTGTGGTATCACTTTTAAGCCATCATTAGAAAGGTTAAGGGCAGGTGTAGTGATATCATTTTCCTTTGAGTCTGTTCCACATTTGTATATTTCAGCTGAAAGGAAGGTTAGTCCTGACACTGGATGTTGGAACCCAGCCTGAATTACTTAACAAGGTTTTATAGAGAGTTCCCAGCAGTAAATGGAGTTGGAGTAGATTGCCTCTGTGTCCAAATGAAAATCAATGGCAGACAAACAAAGATGGTTACTTCATATATTGTAGCGGTTTCCATTAACTAAATGAAAGTAGTGTTGTGATGTGATGACCAGTTGAAATATAAAATTAGAATGAGACCAATGTTGATTTATCACACACCCCTACACAACCATTGTGTTTCTGAAATAATAGTTGTATGTATACATGGACAGAATAATCATTTAGTTAAGATTAATAAATGTCATTATCTAGATTATTAGTGCTTTTCAGCAAGTACTTCATTTGGCTATTTGTCTATAAAATGTTTCTATCCATTTATGTGTTTATTGATTTAATAATGATAAAGAATTTTGAAATTGTATTTGTGTTCTTGCAAATGATAATAAAGGTGTAATAAATCAAATTCAAGTTTAAGTGTAGAATTATCCAGTTCAGACTTAATCGGTGTAAGCATGTAAGCTTTTGAACTACAAATGATAAAATGCAGTTAACTACCATAGAAAAAAAAGGGAAATTATCTTTTAGTTTGAGCCAGTAGAAGGCTCCAAAGCCAACTTTAGCATCATTGCTAATAGATTTGTTACTTCAAATGTTGACCATCACCATTTTCTAGTTTGTGCTGGGTACCAGGGCTATTAAGAAAATGTGTTATGCGATAATGTTGGTCAATGTCACCATAATGATAATGACTGGATAAATAATCAAATGCTTAACTAGACAGTATTAATCTCTTTCTGCTTTGGGTTTATTGCAACATGTAAATAAGTGGTTTCTTATTGACCTCACCTCCTCACCACAACCCTAGCTATTAAAACAGGTTTTAACAACGTGTGTCACCAAATGTCTCTCTTACTTAGGGAGTCTGAATCCATATTACTTCAATAATTAACACAGTTTTATTGCTGTCCTACTAATTTTAGTAATTACTTATTTTGCTCTATTAATTTTTTGTTCAGTTATATTGCAAAAACGATAAATTTGCAATATATTATGCAGCCTTGTCTACCCAAAAATGATGCCGCACAAACAATTTAAAGATCTTGCTTTTGTAAGAGTGTCACCACCCTAACCGAGAAGAGGTCTATATTAGTCGACTCCTCCATAAAAACAGGGCAGCTGAAGAAGTTCTTCCTTTCTTACTTCAAAATAAGCCTCTCAAACATAAATAGAACAGGGTCTCAAGCATAAAACATGAACCTTCATAGGTAGGGCTGGTCATATGCCGATGGTAACTGGATTTTGCTTTGAGAGACAGACTTCACCTTGATAAGAAATATTATGCCAATTTATACTGCAAGATCTCGTACCACATCATCCTGCTATGTGTAGTATAAACATATTCTTACCTGTTTGAGACCTTAGTGGCTCTATTCCGAAAGAAAATGTACTTGCTCCATGACACTGACATAAGTCACCAACAGCCTTTTAGATTAACCTTACTTGTTTCAATAAAACTTGCGCCTTAACTATCCTTCCCCCATTTTCCTTTGAAGTGTTTGTGGCATTTGCATTGTTCCAATGACATTAACGAGTTACAATTGAGAGTTGTGAGCTGCGTGTTATTATGAATAACTTATAACTTAAACATCCTGGTAAAGTATGCTAATTTCTTATAGGCTGGTTTTTAGTGCTAAGAATCTTCTATCAAAATTTGATGAAGCTGAAGTGATGCAACAGAAATCAGAGTCGACGTCTACTTAATATCCGAGATGCCGTTCAAATGACATTTACCCTGGTCGAAACTGGGTCCAGTCTCAACTGCTTTACATGGTTTTATCTGTAGTATTTGATGTAGGAGCTCAGTAAATCTTCTATTATTAATGTTTAGACATGGATACAAGGTTCTGAACAATGATGTGAATAATGACACAATTATGAGCACCCAATTCAACTTTGGTGTGTTTACATGTTTATAACTGTGGCGATCAAGACATGTGAACTTGGGAATGTAGTAATTACATTTGAAGTTCCTTAAAGTTTAATGATCTCTAGATACACAATACAAAATATACTAAACAGGTAGCTTTTTTTGTCACGGGTATATTTAGAGAACATTTCGTGCTATGTAGTGGTGCAACAAAATAGTCCAACTCTTAGTTGATTTAATCAGAGAGTAATGCAAGAACTCAAAAGAAGGCTAGCTGCACTGATGTATTTACAACTTATCTTCGATGCTGTTATTACATCGAAAACAGCCACAATAAAATCAACTTGGGTTAAATAGGCTCAACTGCAAATGTGCTTTTAAGGAAATCACATGCACAGTTTATTTAATGTTCATTTTCCTGTGTAGCATAGTAACAGTAAAAAAGTTTAGTTGCGTTTCTAATGTTCGTTTACATGACAACGGTGCATGTTTTCTCTGAAAATTAAACAATTTGAGATTGTAATGAGTGTAATGTTTGAAAACACACCTGTCTCCTGGTTAATGCAGGCTGTTGATGAGTTTTAAGCTATATTACAGCAGCTGCAAGCTACACTGTTTGTCTTAAACTATCTAAATTAATGTTTTTGGTGTGTTTTTTTTTTTTTCAGAAATCAGATCTCAGATAAAAGAATGATAATATAAGGAGTATCACCTTACAGAAACGTCTTTTAGTATGCATATTGATTATTTAGTAGAAAGGCTATAAAATGGGGACTTATATTATTACTCAAGAAAGTGGTTAGGCTACATTTGAAATGTTCTTGACTTTGGGAACATTCCTCCATACATTGTTTTTTAGATTCTGAATTTCATTGCTCATTTTATAACAAATTTGTTGTACAGAGCCCTTTACTGGGGACTCTTGCCCTTTGCTAGGCCCAAGGAAATGCATGTTTTCTTGGGCGTGCCTAACGCTTCGCTGGGAGAGTTTAAAGCTCCTGTAAAGAATGCTGTAACTGGAGTGAGACTTATGTTATTTGCTGGAGATTGTACTGTAGTTGTTTTAATTTTAGTACTTGATGTTAATATTAACATTTGAGCTTGTAACTAAAATATATATTTAAACGTAAATATAATGAATAGTTATGCTGGTCATATAAATGTCCTTCACTGATCTTAATGGAGTTTGCACCAATCAGGAAGGCGCCTGGCCCTGTTTATTCTTTTTGCAGAAGGTTTTGACTTAATCTTGATCCAATCTGATGAAGCAACAGTTCAATTTAAACTCATTGCCCGGACCTTATGCTGTGTTTCATTTGTAGGCTTCAAATTTCGATGCGTTTTGAATTACAACTTCCTACTCGGACGTCAGAAATTTCTGACTTCCAAAGAAGGATATTGCAACCGGAACACCAGCAAAAGTCAGAATTATAAGTTGGAAAGTCGGGGCAACACGACAATACCCAACTTCCGCATTCAAGATCGTTGCTACTTGCATCAGTAGTAGTAAAACGTTCTTACTGTGACTGTTTTTAGCTGTTTTTTTGTTATTTATGTAACATTTATTTTTCAGTGTTTATAAGGCCAGTTGTTTCAATGCTGTTTATATGCATGAAATATCACATAGAACAGTGTTATTGTCATTGTTATTGTTGTAAGACAGCTGTTACAGTTGCTACCCAAACAAATGAAAACAAGCAGGAAACTGGAACGCTACAACTCTGAGATTACGTAAACTCCGATATCCCAGTTCCAACTTCTGAGGTTAATGGAACGCAGCACAAAATAAGCATTTCAATGTGCCATGATGGTGGACATTTGGTTAACAGAAAGAGTTTTAAGTAAAATCCTTTAAGTTACGCCATTGCATTTAAAGGAATTGTAATTTTTGTTCTGCTCATTTGTGTTTGCATTAAAAAAATCTACACATATATGCTGATTTTTCTAAATTGGATCACGTCATAAACCATCTTTCTTTTCTACTCAGCTCATGGGTCTTTGCGTGTTGTGTGTGGGAGTGTATGCGGAAGTGGAAAGGCAGAAGAATCGAACTCTGGAGGGTCTTTTTCTGGCTCCTGCCGTGGTGCTCATCCTGCTTGGCCTGGTGATGTTCACTGTGTCCGTAGTGGGAATGGTTGGATCCCTCAGAGACAACAAAACCCTGCTGCACATGGTAAGAATCCTGGAGGGAGAACATGTCTGCAGACTTGTCTGCTTTTAACAATACATTTCTTGTTTAAGTTTGACAGTGGAAGAGTAAAGGCTCCCAATACACTTCTTTAATTACTAGTTGGATCATTTGGATTGTTGTTTTCTTCTGATTAGGTTATCTGTTCAGCTACAAATTCAAACTAAACATATATGTGTTAATTTTAGTATATTTGTGTGTAATTACATTAATTACCGCAAACATCAAATCTGAGAAATGTAATTTACACTGAGTACACAACAGCTCAGTATATAAACCATTAATACCACCAAACAGTTTGATGGCCTTTTTCCTCCCCGCATACAAAGACACAGCTGTTGGTTTTGTCAGTAACAGAGGAAAATCTCAAAAGGAGCAGGGCTGCATTATTGTGGTTGCTATGCAACCGTCTAATTAGCTACGTTAAATTATCAGTAATAAATAAAATTAGAGTTAGAAACTAAAAAGTAAGTGATGTCTGTGTTTTTTAGGAAGAAGATTAGAAAGTCAAAAAACCAACACCATAATAAAGGTCCACGATAAGAAAAAGAAAATCCATTATGTTTGACTCAAACCATAGACTATGAATAATTGCTGTTTTTATTTCAGGAAGCGTCTCTTTTTACCTTTTTATTTCTCTTTTAAATTTGGAATTATTAATACAAAACTGGATCCATGCAGTGTGTGCATTGAAAGATCGTATGTTCACAAATCTAAGCATACCCACAGAGCATGCGTCCAATGTGTGTCTGTGCACATCTTCAGAGTAAGCTCAGAATTGTTAAATAAGACCAACTCCTTCTGTGTAGCTGTGGATCCAAGCCTATGTAACCAATTGCCAGTTTTCCTGGTGATGCGCAGGTCAGGTACTGAAAAATGAGATGTTTTCATCTTAATTAAATGCATCTAGACAGAAAATATTCTTTGTTGCACTCTGTATCAGATAAAAGTTAGGAATGGATGCTCGTACTCATACTCGTCGTCTTCGGCTTATCTGGGACAGAGTCGCGGGGGCAGCAGACTCAGCAGGGACACCCAGGCGTCCCTCTCATCAGACACCTCCTCCAGCTCCTCCGGGGGAGCCCAAGGCGTTCCCAGGCCATCCGAGAGACATAGTCCCTCCAGCGTGTACTGGGCCGTGTCCTGGGCCTCTTCCCGGGGGGACGTGCCTGGAACACCTCCCAAGGAAAGCATCCAGGAGGCATCCGGTATAGATGCCCGAGCCACCTCAACTGGCTCCTCTCGATGTGGAGGAGCAGCGGCTCTACTCCGAGCCCCTCCTGGATGGCCGAGCTCCTCACCCTATCTCTAAGGGAGTGCCTAGCCACCCTACGGAGGAAGCTCATTTCAGCCGCCTGTATCCGGAATCTCATTCTTTCGGTCATGACCCAAAGTTCATGGCCATAGGTGAGGGTAGGAACGCAGACCGACCAGTAAATTGAGAGCTTCGCTTTTCGGCTCAGCTCTCTCTTCACCACAACGGACCGGCACAGTGCCCCCATTACTGCGGCAGCCGCACCGATCCGTCTCAATCTCCTGCTCCATTCTTGCCCCACTCGTGAACAAGACCCTGAGATACTTAAACTCCTCCACTTGAGGCAGGAACTCCCTTCCAACCTGAAGAGGACAAGCCACACTTTTCCGATTGAGAACCATGGCCTCGGACTTGGAGGAGCTGATCTTCATCCCAGCCGCTTCACACTCGGCTGCGAACTGTCCCAGCTCATGCTGTAGGTCTTGGCTACAGGGGGCCAGCAGGGCCACATCATCTGCAAAAAGAAGAGATGAAATCCACTGGTCCCCAAACCAGACCCCCTCCAGCCCTTGGCTGCATCTAGAAATCCTGTCCATAAAAGTTATGAACAGGACCGGTGACAAAGGGCAGCCCTGCCAGAGTCCAACATGCACTGGGAACAGGTCCGACTTAGTGCCGGCAATGCGGACCAAACTCCTGCTCCACTTGTACAGGGACCGGATGGCCCCTAATAAAGGGCCCCCGATTCCATACTCCTGTAGCACCCCCACAGGGCATCACAAGGGACACAGTCGAATGCTTTCTCCAGGTCCACAAAACACATGTGGACCGGTTGGGCAAACTCCCATGTACCCTCAAGTACCCTGTAGAGGGTTTCGGGCTGGTCAAGTGTTCCACGGCCGGGACGAAAACCACACTGCTCCTCCTGAAGCCGGGGTTCGACTATCGGCCGGACTCTCCTCTCCAATACCCTGGCGTAGGCCTTACCAGGGAGGCTGAGGAGTGTGATCCCCC
>JAHUTJ010042644.1:0-17384 GCA_036250325.1 Characodon lateralis | reverse complement strand
TCTATATCTATATATATATATATATATATATCTATATATATATATATATATATATATATATATAGATATGGCGGATCTGTGATTCCAAGGGCTTGTTTCTCTTCCTAAGACCCTGGGTAACTTTTCTGACAGCATTTGATCATCACCTTAGAAATCTGATGACTGAGTCTTTGAACATCCTTGAACAATATACAAATCAAAAGAGACAGGGTTCATAAAAATCACAAAAATAAATGATTTTTCATGACTCTGTCCCCAGACCCAAAATTCTTTAGAGAACATGTGGAGCCTAAGAGAAGAGAGTATAAGAGGTGACCCAGACGATCTAGAGAAATTGTGCAAAACGTAGCTGTTCAAAGTTCCCTTTCTCTGTATGTTCTAAGCTTGGGAGATAAAATAGAAGATGAAGTCTTGCCCTAACAAAAAGAGGTTGTACCCATTTGTCCCACTTCTGGTTGCATGAAAAACAGTCAGCAAACTATATGGTGTGTGCTACACGGAACAGTCTGTAAGGTTATCTGTGTTATCTGATTGTGAAAGAGTGGGCACTAGCAACCAGTTAGATAAAAAAATACTTGGATCATACCCTCTTGATGAATGAAACTCTTGCAATAAATATTCAGAATATGCAAAAGCTGCAAAAGCTTTAAATTTGTTCTTTTCTCAATTTCTGACAAAACCGATAACTGGAAGTAATCTTTTCTTTTACTCTATTTGTACTATCAGTTAACATCAGTGCAGAAAGTTACACACCATTCTATAATGTCAGGAACATTTTTTTCAAAGGAAATGTAGAAAATATAATATAAATCAGTAGATAGTGGGCTTCATGCTATGCAGTTCTGATATGATGCTTTTCTGGTTTGGTTTTTTCTACAGTGTTAGATCAGTTGTGTGTTCTAAGAGACAGTATGGACATGCTTGACTGGCTAAAGCTGATAGACAGTGTTCATTACCTAACATAGGGCTTTGCATGGCTTTAAACATAAATGGATTATTTCACAGTATGGGTGTGCATCATTCAGATTGATGTAGCCATCTTCCGTTTGTGGGAGGAGGGTCAATGTGCACTGTAGCGCATGTGTGCGTGTGTTTCAGCAGTTTTTGCATGTGGTTTCTGTCATGATTATGATAGAGCCAACCCTTAAAAAAATCAATCTGTGTGAGTGACCATGGATGAGAGAGAGCGCAGAGGCAAAGACACATGCAGCACATGTACACACACCGTGAAGGCCCTGTAAGCCATTGAAAATAAGTGCAGGAGGACAATCACAGAGACAGAGATGTTCTGTTTTCACTTCTCTGCAGAAAAAGTTGCCACTTATCTTGCTCATGTAATCACTCTCTCGCCCTTTCCATCCTTTTCTTTTCTTTCCTGCTTTCCATCTCACTTCAGAACTCCTCCGCTCTCTCTATCGTTTCTCTCCTGCAATGTTCCATCTCTCCCACTCTTCTTTCCTAAATTTATCTCTCCTTTCTTCCTCACTGCCTTTTAATTAAAAACCGTCCATATCAAGGGATTCAGTTTCAGTGGTGATTTAAATGGAGGGCCTGACATAAACGTAACATTACTGTCAGACCAAAGCAAATTTCATCAGCCCTGGTAAAATTTGCAGTGCTGGCTTCTTTCCAACAGTCTTTTTATTCTGCAGCCAATATCTATGCCATCACCTGTCTGCCTACTACGCCCTCTCATGCAATCCATTTATACATCTTACTTTATTCATGACGTTGTGTTTTTTGATGCTTCAACTCTTATCCTGGATTTGCTTTGTAAGCATTATTAAAAACCATGGATATTTCAAGAAACATTATAATACAAATAGCTAATCAAAATAAGTTTACAAAATGCACTTGGAAATGTTAATTATTAATAAACTAGTTTTCTTTTTTTAAATTGGGAATATTCCATACCTCTCTATTTGTTTGTCTCTATCCTTGTCAAACAGTAATTTAACGTGCTTTAAATCTGATGCTATTTTGACAAGTAATGGTCATTGACCACATGAAATCTTTGTAAATTGTTTTTGGCTTTTCACAGACATGGTTATGTTGTGAACACTGGCTGTGTATGAGTGCTTGCTGAAAGAAGTGGCTAGTAATCCACAGGTCTTTGTTCGTTTGGTTCTCACTTAGTTTTGTACTTTGTACTTTCACTAAGGGTGTCCCAAGCACAGTTCATCCCTTTGTGTTGCGTTTCTTGTGTTCTGCTCTTTGTGAATTGGTTAAGAATCATATGTTTTTGTTAGTTTTAAGCTTGCGGTTGGTAAGATCCTTTTGTGTTCTGTTTTATTCCCTCTGTTTATTTCTCTGCATTCTCCTAATTAGTCATTTCTGGTTCTCATACTCCCACACATCCACTTTCTGAGTTTTTAAAGGGCAGCCAGTAACTTTTCCTTCTTGCCAGATTATTCCATTCTACACTGTAAAGTTTCATTACGTGCCTGTTCCTTGGTTTCTGTAAGACTTAATTAAATAATTTATCATCTCAACATGAGACTAAAGTTGTTGTCTCTGTGCTTGGGTCCAACTCCCCCACAACATCCTCAGCAATACATACGATAAATATCTGCTTACAAGTTGCCAAATGATATATTTAAGCAATAGCTAGCTGTTCTGCAGTGCTAGTGCTAGCTTGTTTGCAAACAGAAACAGCATTCAGAGTTATTGGTTAAGCTGTGTCATTTCTATTTCAGTTTTCTATGACAGTGCTACTACAGACAATATTTTTATTAGCATCTCCACAAAAATGTAAAGATCCTATATCAGCCACCCTAAGCGGACCAGCAACTTACATAATGTACCAACCCTCCAAAACACAGGATATTTTTTATGGCTATTTAAGGTTGGCCAATCTTTGTCTTTATTCAGGATGGAAAAATATGTTCAACATACACCTTTTAGCCCATTGGTCCTGACCACATTCAGCTTTAAGAAACGATCTTTAAAGTCAGCCTTGATTATCCTAATTGATTAACCCAAACAGCTTTTTAACCACATGTGGACACCAATATTAATATTTTTGAAGATTACTTTTCACCTTCACTATTCAAACAGATTTTCCCATAGTTTTGAATTGGAAAGTAATATAGCAATGGGAAGTCAAGAATATAAGCTTAGTAAAGTAGATCTTTAATGTAGTTTTCAAGCATTATTCCTGGATTCCTGCCTGTTCTGAGCTGACCAGTACCATAAGCTATGTAGAGAACTGGTAGTAATGTAGTTAGGTACACTACATTATTTTTAACTGTTTCCTAGTAACAACAAAGCTGCTGCCTTAATGTCTTTTATGCAGATTTTGTTTTTTTTTGCACTGCACTCTCATCCTGGTCTGTCGAAGTCTTGGAGTGGCTCCAACTAACGGCAGCCCTGCCTACTCTTCAACTAAATCAAATAATAATTATTTAATTGCTTGGGGCACTTGCAGGGCATTGAACTTTATCCCCAAACAGTCAGTTAATAACAAAATATGGAAGAATAAAACAAGACAATGACATCACAGGCAAAACTAGACTGTATTATGTTGATACAGTTAAATGCAGTGAGTTTTACACTTTTTATCAGGTTGCATCAAAAGCAACATTAATGTTTCGACACTTATGTCACATCATGTTTCAAGAGTTGTGCTTTATTTCATCACATTTTGACCCAGATAAAAGGTGTTTTTCTGATGTGCCAACAACATGCTATGGTAAGTTACAGCTTTAGCAATGCAACCTCCTGAATCCATTTTATATGGGATCTTATTAGTATAACCATGTAACCTTCCTAGCTTTCTAGTGAGGATCAGTTGTTATGGCTTTGTAAACTATGGCTGCAGTTTTTAACTTGCTATTGTTTTAAAAGATATTTAGGATATGTTTTTAGGTTTACCTTTACCTTTCTCACAATATTCGTAAGTGACAGTGCTGTGAAAAAGTATTTCCTCATAACAGACTTAATCTGATTTAGCATTTTTTGTCATACTTAAATATTTCACATCCTCTTGCAAATTTTATTAGACAGCTGAATAAATTGAAAAAGCAGATTAGTTTTCAAATGATGTGTTCACTTAAAGCTATCCAAACCAACCTGACCCCATGTGAAAAAGTGATAGTCCCCTAAACCTAATTACTGGTTGTGCCAGCCTTAGTGGCAGCAATTGCCATCAAATGCTTGTAATGACTGGAACTGAGTCTTGTACATCACTGTACAGGAACTTTGACCTACTCTCCTCTGCAGAGTTGTTTTTTAGCCACATTGTGGGGTTTTGAATCACCTGTTTAAAGTCATGCCGCAACAATTCACAGGAAATTATCTAATGTGGACTTCACTGAATTGAAGTCCAGATTAGGTAACTCGAGAATGTACATTTTGTTTTTTCAGCCATTAGGAGGTGGACTTGTTGGTTCTGATGCATAATTCAAGTGCACTTCAGCTTAAGGTCATGAATTGATGACTGGATATTTTCCTTCAGGGTTTTCTGCTAAAGAAGCACAATTCATGGTTCCATCAATCATAGTCAATTGTCCAGTTTTTGAAGCAGCAAAGCAACCCAAGATCATCACACTACTACCACTATCTTTGACTGCTGGTATGATGTTATAAGGCTATGATGGAGCTAGTCAGTGGAGCTACTGGAGTAATTTTGCCAGGCCAGTCACCCCTGGAAAAATTCACAACTTTTCCATATTTTTCTCTTGTGCAGATAGTGGCACTCACGGTAGTTCACTGGAGTCCCAAAATCTCAAAGATGGTTGTATAACCCTTTCCAGACAGAGAGATGCCAATGCTTGGTTTCTCTGTCTGCTCTTAAATTTCTTTAGATTGGTGCACAATGTGTTGCTTTTGGAAGTCTCTTTCATATTGTCAGACAGGTTCGATTGAGTGATTTCTTGATTCAAAAGGTCTTGCAGTAACCAAGCCTGGGTGTAGCTAATGCGATTGAACCAATAAATGTGGCTAACCACAGTTAACTCCTGATTCAACAAGGAAGGCAGTTATTTTCTTGCATAGGGCCAGATTGGTTTGAATAGATTTTTCCCTGTCAGTCAGTCATTTTCTACCGCTTATTCCATAGTGGGTCGCAGGGGAGCTGGTGCCTATCTCCAGCAGTCTATGGGCGAGAGGTGGGGTACACCCTGGACAGGTCGTCAGTCCATCGCAGGGCAACACACAAACAACCATGCACACACTCATTCATACACCTAAGGGCAATTTAGAGTGACCAATTAACCTAACAGGCATGTCTTTGGACTGTGGGAGGAAGCCGGAGTACCCGGTGAGAACCCACGCATGCACGGGGAGAACATGCAAACTCCATGTAGAAAGACCCCCGGCCGGGAATCGAACCCAGGACCTTCTTGCTGCAAGGCAACAGTGCTACCAACTTTGCCAGCCCAGATTTTTCCCTGATTAAATGAAATTAATTATTTAAAAAAAATGCTTTTATCAGAGAAGGATAACTCAGGTTATATTGGCCCGATATTAAAATTAGCTTGATGATCTGAAACATTTAAATTTTACCAAACAAGAATGTAAGAAAACCATTTCATCATTCAATTCAATTCAATTCAGTTTATTTATATAGCGCCAATTCACAACACATGTCGTCTCAAGGCACTTCACAAAAGTCAGGTACATACATTCCAATTAATCCCAACCATTGAACTGTGCTGTCAGATTCAGTTATTTATTCAAATTGGATAAAAACTTTTTCTGTCTAAAGAAACCCAGCAAATTGCATCGAGTCAGAGACTTGTAGCAGTCACTCCTCCTGGATGAGCAATAGCAGTTAAAGTCAGTAGTGTCATTCAGGTCATACACAGACAGAAATGTACATACCCAATCTGACTATCTCACACAGAGATACCAACAGAGCCTACCACCTTGTTGCGAGGAATGAGATGCCTCTTCTCCCTATGAGTGTGAGCACCCCCTCTGCTCCTCACCCTACCCACCTTCTTCTACAGTGAACTCACTCTCTGTGGTGATGGAAGCCTGTGGTTGGGTCTACATAAATCAAAATGTTACCACCGGCACTATAAGGCTACTTTTTAATTAAAACTGTGAATCAGTCTGGCCTTATTATGAATTGTACTCCGCTGCCACTGAATAAAATATACAGGGCTCACTTTTTCTTTTCTCCCTCTTCCTCTCTCTGTCTTACTCAGTCGGCTCCTCCCATTCCTCTTTCTCAGGTTCTCTCTTGTTGCTTGCAACTCAATTTTCAACAATGAATTGAGAATGTCCACAGCAATCCTCGTCCCTGCACAGCGACTCAGGGCTGACAGTGTTGTGAAATAGCTCAAGAGCTTAGCGGTTGCGTAAATATGATAACTTGATATGGAGGGTCTGGTGCCACTGGGGTCAATAGCATTATATCATATGAAACAGGAAGGAGGGCAGAAGCAGCACTCAAAGCAGCTAAAATACAGAACTTTGTTTAATTGTGTTGCAGCAAGGGAAATATGTTGTTGCTGAACAAGAGAGAACAGTTAGTGTTGTGATCATAACAATGGACATTCTGTCTACTGGCAATTCAAGATGAGAAGTGAATGCATAACATCTGCTATGCATGTCTGCTGCTTTTCTGGTCATCGTGCAGATTTAGAAGGCAGCAAGATGTTATTTCTGCCATTAAATGTGCAATGACACTGGCAGTGCTATATTGTTGAATAAAATACATAGTTCTCAAATCTATATGCAAAATGGCTACTCTCAAAAGCTCATGTCAGAGGTACGTCCAGGTTAAAACTCAACACCACGCTTCTTTCAATGAGCCCCTTTGCTAATTTATTACCTTTTCATGTCTTGCAAGTACAACTGACATCGCACTAGGGAGACAGCTGGATGAGCCGGGCCTCAGTGGAGAAGAAATCAGCTCAACAGAGCACAGCAGCAGAGCTGGAACTCAACGCAGGGCTGCAGCAGCAAAATCCACGGCATCTTTTACCATTATATCAGCCGGGCGAGTGCAGGGAGAAAGGGCTAACAGGAATTCAATCTCACAGCTTTGCACAAACAAACTCATGAATGATAATGGGTTGCTAATTGAAGGTACTGGAGCGATTCACCCTGCTGACTGTTTCTCTGCAAATGGAGTCCTCCGGGTAGCCATGGCGACAGACACAGAAAGGCTCTGGAGGTCTCCTGACCTAAGCTGGCATCAGATCATCTTTTACACATGACCCCCCTCATTTAGTGCTACCATTTGGGTTCATTTGCATCCATAAATATGGATAAGTAAACACTTTATATTTGGTGCATCAGCAAACAGTCTGAACATTTATTTTACACTTAGTTCCCAACCGGCAAACATTTTAGTTTATGGTCATTACTTACAGAGAACATGTTACATGCATAAACAATAGATATTGGTTTAGGTAAAATGCAAATTAGTGACATTATGCTTAACTGGGTATAATATTAATTACACAAAATTTCCAGTTCCAGTTATACAGATTTGTTTTTAGCGATGCTTCTTTGGATTAAAAGGATTTTGAAATTATGACATTAGTTTCTATGCAATCCATTGTGGTCCAAGATCAACTAATTTCAAATACAGCGTAATACCGCAAAAATCACAACCTAATATCGCTGACACTCTGACTGCTAGAGGGCAGTAAAGTGCTTCCAATATAAGCCTTGGTATGCATGGAATATGCAATAACTGCAATTTGGCTGCATTAGGACTGTAATCATTAGTAGACAATCGGGACAAGAGTATAAAAGGGGTTAAGGTTTCCACAAACTTCTATAGATCCACAAACACACACTGCTTTGGCCTCACATGTAGTCATATTCTTATTTGTTTTGGTTTGGCAGGTCATAATGCTGTGAAGTCTTAACTGCGTACTAAGATGAGAAAAGGAAACGATGAAGTGTTTTCTCACGTGGATATAAGCGCAGATGTTAAGTCGTTGTCTCTAAAATACAAATTACCTAAACTAGTGTAAAAAGCAAATGTCCCCACAAATTTTTTTTTTTTTCATGGTTCTTTTTCTTCTTCTGCTTGTAATCTGATTCAGTGTTTTATTCATTGACTGTCTGTCTGGTGCCAGTCTTTTAATGGCTGTTTTATTGTTGCCATCAGCTTGCACAGCCAGGGTCCATTGAGAGTCCTGGCAGACCCTGTTGGGCAGGTACAGATGATGAAATTTACGTCATAGACGTTTCTTCAGATAGGCAAATGATAGAGCAGATACTAAGGCATGAATTCAACTTCATACTATGTTTCAGTATTATGACTATGTTGCTTTACACAATCAAAACGACCATCTTCCATGAATATTTGAGCTTATACAAATGGTGCTAGCATTGCAGGAACTCTGGACTGACAAAAGCACTGTTGGTTATAATGGAGCAGTGCCTGTGCTGCCCCTTACTTCAGACATACTTGCTAACAGGGCAATGTGACAAAATCCTCTACTGACTAAGTCAATGTCCACCCATCATGTCCACTTTGGTCATTTCACACATAGCACTAATGCAGATGAGGTTAGCCACCTTGCTTAAAAATGTCTGGGAGAGGCTTGATTCACCTAATAGAAAACCCACTAGTTAAGTCCAGGCTGCTGTGCAAACGTCTCTGTAATCAGCACCTGCCTGCTTTTCTGTCTTTTTCAAACACCGATGGTACATGAAAGATACATGGGGATCAACAACCTGTTCGCCCAGCAGAGCCTCTGCCCCCCCAGAATGATGGGTTGGTGCAAAGCAGTTTTCTAAAGTTAATAGAGTTTTGGAGTTACAATGGCTATTTAAATTGTTTCAAATAACTTGTAAAATGAAGAGTGAGTCTCTGTAGATGTAATGTTGACTTTTTACAGTTGAGGCCAAAAGAAACTTGTTTTTTCCACAGCCTTTGCTGCTTCAGTGATGCTGGACCTTTTTGTCAGTTGTTTCAATGGCATATTGAAATTCAATAATAAAATAATCCTAAATTTTTAAGTCGTTTGTCATGTTTTGAATTTGTTGAGACAACAGCACATCTGCAGGTGCATAGTGGATAGATATATTTTAATGAAAAGGAATAATAAACTTACAGACATGAGGGAAGCACAGGAACCAGGGAGATAACAACAAAAAAGCTAAACAATAAAGGGACAGAAAACAGGAACTTAAATTCAAATCAGGTGAAACAAACTACAAAAAACAACCTGAACCAGGCAGGAGGAGGGGGCCTTGGAGGGAGGGCAATAAAATAAAACAAAACCCAAAGTTCAGTAGGATGTCCTGGTGGTCGTCCTGCAGAGGCACAGTGTCTGGAGGAAGCTGCAGTGATGCAAGTACCATGGAGGCTGGCGGCAGCGATGTTAGAACCTATGGGGCCAGCAGCAATGCAGGAACCTTGGAAGCCAGCAGCCAAGGTTCATGGAGAACCCATGGAGAACCTCACCAGTAAGTTGGCAGAGAGGATCTGTAGGGGGGAACCTATGGAGGAGCTCTGGAGCCGGGACTGACGGAGGAGCTCTGAAGCACAAAGGAGCTTTGGGACAGGAACACAAGGCGGGTCCACCTAGACACCATCATCGGTCAACACAGGGACGGGAACAAGAGGCGGCTTCACCTGAACACCCTCGTCTGAGAACTCAGAGACAGGAACATGAGATTGGTCCACCTGGACACCCTTGTTGGAGAACTCAGGTAATGGAGCATGAGGTGCATCCACCTGGACTTCCTTGTCGGAGAAATCAGGTACTAGAGCTGGAGGCGGGTTCACCAGGACACCCTCGCCAGAGACCTCAGGTATTGTAGCACAAGACGGGTCCTACTGGACACCCTCATCGGAGACCTCAGGAGCTGGACTACGAGGAGGCAGCAGCAGCTTGAGCCTAGGAGCAGGCCCCGGTGCTTTCAGAGAGTGAGAAGTAGGTTCATGGATCTTGGAGCGGCGTGGAGCAGGCTTTGGGACCTCAAAGCGGCTTGAAGCATTCTCTGGGAAAGCAAACAGAAAATCTGTGTCAGTCACTGACTAAACAGCCAAATGGGTTGGATCGGTCACCGAAGCCCTTGCTGGTGCCAGGAAGCAGGGTGGGGGGCGTGCTGGCGCAGGACTTTGCCGACCCTCGTTGGGGAAGTGTGAGGCGTTGGACTCAGAGCTTGCCTGCATAGCTTGCTGTTTAGTCTAGTGTCCTGATCTGAGGAAGCGGAGAGCAGTGCTGCGGGCCACTTGTTAAGAGTGGAATCGGCAGTGTCGAAAAAGAGTTATGACCTTAACACCTGTTGCCTGGTCTTTCTTTTGGTCGGGTTCTTCTGTCATGTTTTGAGTTTGTTGAGGACCAAAGCAGCAACAGGACATCGGCAGGCGCATGGTGAATGGATATGGATATAGCAATTAACCAAACACAAACACATGCAGATCATGACATCTCATTGAGAAGTACAACTTTATGCAACGTGTTGACATTTACACTGTCAAGCATTCTATTTCATTCACTTTGGGATATTGGGTATCAGCTTCAACGGA
Source organism: Characodon lateralis (assembly GCA_036250325.1). Classification (NCBI taxonomy): domain Eukaryota; kingdom Metazoa; phylum Chordata; class Actinopteri; order Cyprinodontiformes; family Goodeidae; genus Characodon; species Characodon lateralis. Next base: position 6,934 of record JAHUTJ010042644.1, on the reverse strand, counting down.
AAATTCTGAGTTATCCCCTCATTCGTTTGTCTGTATTTTTGCCGTGATTACTTTTGCCTTGTGGCATCCTGCTCCATTGTGCTGGACAAGCATTGTTCTTCAGCCAGTTTTGTCAGGGGTCTCTTGGCAAAATTGATCAGTGGTTTGATCAAATTCATTCATGTCAGCATTTTGATCAAAATTGTGAGTGAGCATACTCCCCTGAATGAGGCAACCTCGCAGATACGTAAATGGTCTCAGCATGCTTCACATCAACAGGAATCACATACTCACCTTTATTTATTAATTTATTTTTTAAATGTCTCAGACAGTCTGAAAGAAGCCACTAAAAAAAATAACCTTATTTCACTCTTCTGGAGTCCAGACCTTATAGCCATACTTAGTCCTGGCTTTGTACAGAATATCAGTCTGTCTTTTTTCTTTGAGATAGTCTCTCATTTGCTGCCCTTCTTGAAACCCTTCTGTTGTCCAAACGTCTCCAGCTGTCTGCTGCCATTTCTGAGCAAGCTCTGTATTGGTGGCAAGCCGATCCCTTAGTTGAATCCTCTTTAGGGCACAGTCCTGGCACCTGCTGAGCCTTCCTGGACGCACTGAAGCCTTCTTGCCAGCAACTAAAACTCTCTCCTTAAAATTCTTGATGATTAAATAACTATTGGATTTGGGTGCAATATTAATAGCAACAATAGCTCTACCTGTGAAGCAATTTTGATGCAAAGCAGTAATGACAGCGCATGTGTCTTTGGAGGTAACCATGGTTGACAAAAGAAGAATGCGCCCTGCTTTTTAAAGGAGTCATTTTGCTTCTCTGATTCAATCAAAATGACATCGATATCGGCGGCCCTGTCCTCGTTAACAGTTTCTCCTGAGATCATTTAAATGAAGCCAGCAGGTCATTTTGCTGCAGGGATAAACACAGTGCATATGAGTTTTTCACGATGAAGTGAATTTTTATTTATTTTTCAATATATGCATTTCATCTGATCACTCATCATAGCAACACAGGCTCAGCGCAAGTTGCCACTGTAAAAATGTGCTAAAACAGTTTGTCTCAAAACCTTTGGCTACACTATAGGTGATCACTTAATTGCCTCTAAGAAAATAATATTTTCATGAAAAGTGGTCCTTTACATTACAGGTTGAGTGGTTTTTCCATAACTAGCTGATAACATGTCAAATAATATACTGTATGACATCATCATGATAGTTTTATATTGACAGCAGTAGATATTCCCCTGATACTAGGGGTGGATTAGAAGCTTTGTGGAGTCTGGTCTTACTCTGATGCCACCCACCTCATGTAGTTTTTCACCTGTGTCAGTGTGTTTGTTCATGTCTGGGCTGCTTCTTTTCTTGCCAGATGTCTGCCGGTTAGTCGGCCAGTCTGACTAACTGTCTCTTTGTGTATCTCAGCGGCTGCTGCCTGTCGAACTGGCCAAGCTGGCTGTCCACGCGTGTCTCTGTGTTGTGCTGCTGTCTCGGGGCTGCACATCTCTTTTGGGCTAAGCGTTGGATGGCATTAAATCCAGGGGACATCCGTTGGAGAGACACTCTTAGATGTCATTATCCCTGTGGGGAGTCTCATCATCATCCTCCAGCAGAGCAGAGCTCGACACAGCGGCCCGGGAAGGCTGCAAGAGACAGACAGAGAGAGAGAGAGAGAGAGAAAGAGAGAGGGGGAGAGAGAGAGGGAGTGAGAAAGAGATAGAGAGATACAGAGAGAGAGAAACAGAAAGTGTCAGAGGGAGTCATGACAGCTTTTGGTAGTCAAGAAAATTGTGATGATCAAGTGCGAAAAAAATATCACACATAAAAAGGTTGCAGATGAAGGTAGCTTCTGTACGTGTCAGTACGAGTGGCTGTGTGGGTGCTTACATTAAAGAATAAGCGGAATAGCTGTGCTGAGGTCTAGGATGGTGAAACCTTAACCCTTCTGCAGCTTCTAATTAGTTAGTCTTCTCCAAGAATACCTGGAGTTAATTAAAAAATATGTAAAATTAGCATCAGGGCCGATAGCTGAAAATGAAAGTCATCAGTCAATATTCATCCCAGGGTGGTAACAAGGAGATAGCTCTTTTTGTGTGTTATCCAAGGTTGATATGAATTAGAGGGGTCTATAAAAGATTAAACGCGGGTGAATTTAAATAACCTTTTTTCTATTTAATGTATTCACAGGCTTCCCTGAATTTGTGCAGTCAGTTAACAAATTATCGCTTTTTAAACAAAGATAGAGGGCAAAAACACAATAGTAAAAATATCTGCGTCTTTGATTTCTTTAATGCCAAGTGTGTTTTTGCTGCATTAATAAAATGTGTACTTGGTGGTAGAGGTGTTAGACTTCCTGCAGAAGTGGATTTGAACATTGCTTTGAATTTTCATAAAGCTGCCGTAATCTTGCCACTGGCAAGACTTTCTACGTGGGTCTTAGTGTGAAAAAATAAAGAGCATTTGTGGCGCATCAGGTCCCGTCACATCTTTGAAGTATATCCATGTTTTATATTTTTTCCTGTCTAATGTTCCATTGATGAAAGTGAAGTGCCCTATTCACAGTCTATGAGTGTCTACAAGTGGTCAAATAGTTATTACATGAATAATCTCAAAGTAGGTTAGAGTACGTCAGAGGGAGCATCTATGACCATTCAGCATCCCGAAGTGAGATGAATCTTCATCAGTACAGAGAGAGTGTCTGCATATTGTGGCATGAAATTAAGCAATGTTATTTCATTTCATGTGATATATGACTAGTGCTTGGCTCGAATATGTTGCAAGGGTTCTAACACAGGGAATCTAAATTGTGACGTCTCATTCCATGATGTTTTTTAAAAATATAAATCATCTTGTCTGTCACTGTCACCGTTTCATTTTTCCACCAAAAATGGTGTAACACAAACAATAGTGGCGGGGGCTTCTTCAAAGCTTTTTTAAATTGAGTGCCGTCAGAAATAAAAACAATGAGCAGTCTTTAGTGGTCAACTCTGCCAATATAATGGTGCAACACGAGAACTAATTTCTTTCTTAGTTAAAGAAAGGAGTCTTAGGCATCAACTCATTCACACCTGGCACTAACATACTTAACTGTGTAAGGGACATCTCGAAAAAAAAAAAAAAAAAGGATCCCGACATACTTGTGCAGGATCTCACAAAAGTAATTTGGGATCTTGCAATACTTTGGCATCATTTTGCAAAAGTAAACTACAGGAAGGACCACTAACCAATATGATGCGACGTTGTTGAAGCAGCAACTTATCTGGAGGGGCCTCGGTTTAAAATAAAAGGGTTTAACAGAAACTTCTGAAAACAGCGTTACCAAAAGCTGCACTGTTGTTTACCTAAAACAATTTAACTACTGTCTGAAATATTTTAAAGAAATAACCTATTCAAATAAGAAAGTTTACTTTGTTGAATCATCCTTAATAAAAATCTTTCACGTGCGGCTTTTATTGATTAGTGATTATTTTTCTGTATTATGTAGTTTACACTATTTTAATCTTTGTTGGAGGCTATTGAACCAGCTATGGTACTGACTAATGCAAAGCACAAAATCTTGTAGAATATTCACTATTTTTATGTAATGCATAAACTAATTAAGGTCCGTGAAAGCAAGGGAAGACCTGTTTTATTGCAGTGTTGTTTTATGGATTAAAATCTTCTGTGTCTATGCAATGACATTGATCTTTTAATTTCTACATTACTTCTTCTGTTTCCTTTCACATATCGTATCTGTTAGGATACATAAATTATTAAGTTTGTTGCTGAAATAAGTATACATAATTGTGACTCAGATGATTGTTAAACGTGGTGATTTCTGGATAATAATGTAGTTCAAGTGAATGTATCTGAAAGGTGACAGAAACATTACCAGATCTGTTGATTTCCTGTTTATTGCTCAGCTGACACTCCAGTCTCTGATGTGGGGTGTCAGATCACTGTATCTGATCACTCAGGACAGCTTTTAATGGTTGTTGTCAGGCTAAAAACATGTAAATCATTCAGGAAGGATCCTAATGTTGCATTCTTGTAGTTTTCCTGACTGGGATGTCAGAAAATATGACCTCCAAGTACAAAGGCAATATATAATAATACCAGGTCTGAACAAGACCATAGACACAGAGCGTCAAGCGTAAGGCGCACACATTCTCATACGGGACACATCAGACAAAGTCACAAGCATGCAGTAAGTTCTAGAATTGAGCCGCTCAAGGTGGCAGCAGGTTGGTGTAGCTCTGTTACTTTTCTTGTGGTGGATAAAAATAGATTTTTTTTTTACAATCATCCTCTCCGGTATTGGATGCTGTGCAGGTGGAAGGATTTTTGCTGATACTTTTTACTTTTGGACATTTGTTATTAGCTCTTTAATATCTCAAAAGCTCAAATAATACTTCAACTACAACCCCAAATCCCTGATGAGTTGAAAAGGAGACACTGTGGATGCAGAGCAGGAGCAAAGAGAAGAGAGAGAAGGAGGAAGTTCAAACCATCTCTTCCGTCAATTATGATGGCCAATGTGAGATCGTTGGGAAACAAGTTGGATGAACTCCAAGCCCTACAAAGGACCCAGCCAGAGTACTGGGTATGCAGTATTTTGTGTTTTAGTGAGACATGACTGCAGGATCATATCTCCGACTCCAGTGTCTCTCTGCCAGACTTTCTGACCATACGAGCACACAGAGATTTAAAGAGGAGCTGCCAATGTAAAGGAGGTGGACTGGCAGTACTTATGAAAAACGGATGGTGTAATTCTAGACATGTTACTGTGAAGTGTCATCTCTGCAGTCCAGATATTAATTGTTAGCAGTATTATTTACCCAGAGAGTTCAATAGTGTATTTTGGCAACAGTTTACATTCTACCATCAGCTGTTGCTGACACTGCATGTGATATCCTCAGCTCAGTTGTTGTTAAGGTACAGACACAACACCCCAATGCATTTGTGGCAATATCTGGTGATTTTAACCATGCTTAAGTTTCTTCTACACTTCCAACATTTTAACAGTTTGTCAGCTGCTCTACCAGAGACAACAAAATGTTGCATTTGTTTTATGCAAATGTCAAGGACTCATACATCTCTTAAGCAAGACCTCCTCTAGGCAAACCAAATCACAATCTTGTTTTCTTCTGCTCAAAATATAAACCCCTTGTTCAGAGGCAACCTGTCATAAAGAGAACTGTGAGAAGATGGTCCCAGGAAGTTGAAGAAGCCCTGTGAGGTTGTTTTGAGGCTACAGACTGGGACGTACTGTGCCAGCCACATCCAGTGGACATCAAATGCCATAACTGAGTGTAAAACCGATTATATAAACTTTGATTTGGACAACACCATCCCCACCAGAATGGTGAGATGCTTCGCCAATAACAAACCCTGGTGAGGGAGACAGGGAATTATTGAGGAGAATGCAGAGTCAACTTAAAGTCAAGATAAGGGACAGAAAGGAGGTGTATAGGAAAAAGCTGGAGAGCAAGCTCCAGCAAAACAATATCAGAGATATGTGGACAGGGATGAAGAAGATTACAGGCTTCAAGCAGAAAGAAGATCAGATCGATGGAGGTCTGGACAGAGCCAATGAACTGAACACATTCTTCAATAGGTTCAGTTCAGAAACAAGCTCAGCATCCTCCTCTCCTGCTCACAGCCAAACACACATCCCACCCTCCTTTGACCACAGCTTTCCTGTCACAGGCTTTCCATGGATCCATTTGCTTCTACGTCTGTCTTCAACCAAATCAGAAGATGCTGATGTTCCCTTTGCCTCCCCCTTCCACATTGTGTGTCTCAAGAAGTCAAGTAAAAAAACAACTGGAAAGACTGAACCGGAATAAGGCTGCAGGTCCAGATCGTGTCAGCCCTAGAGACCTGAAGGCCTGTGCAGAGCAGCTCTGTGCGATTCTGCACCACCTCTTCAATCTTCGCCTGGCCCAGAAGAAGGTTCCAGTGTTGTGGAAGACCTCTTGTCTTGTTCCGGTACCAAAGAAAACTCACCCATCAGTCCTCAATGAGGACCCCTATCAGTTTGCTTAAAACTGTGGAATTGGAGTTGAAAATGCCATCATACACCTTCTTCAACAAACCCACTGTAATCTGCACAAAGGCAGCAGTACTGTGAGCATCACATTCTTTGATTTCTCCAGTACATTTATCACAATTCAACCTGACCTCATTGTTCCTCTTCACTCTGTACACCTCAGACCTTGAGTACAAGATAGATTTTTGTCATCTGCAGAAATACTCAGAAGATTCTGCAGTCATGGGGTGCAGAGATGGATAAGAAGCTGAGTACAGGGAGCAGGTGGGCCCTCCCTGTCCTCCCTTGTGGCATGGTGTGAAAACAATCATCTCATCATCAACATGACTAAAACAAATTAGATGAATGTACATTTTAAGAGAGGTAGGAATAGGTCAAACACTGTTTCCATCATGGGAGAAGAAGTGGAGGTGGTGTAGGAGTATAAATAGTTCAGTGTTCATCTGGACAACAGGCTGGAGTGGCGATGCAACTGTGAAGTCATCTACAAGAAGGGACAGAGTCGACTGTACTTCTTGAGGAAGCGTAGATCCTTTAGTGTTTGCAGCAAGATGCTGCATATCTTCTATAAGTCTGTTGTGGAGAGTGTGATTTCTTCTGCCGTCATCTGCTGGGGAAACAGCATCAGAGCCAGAGACAAACATTATGCAAAGAAGGATTCTTCATAAAATGAAGAACAACATGGAGAACCCTGAGCATCCTCTTCATGAGACTGTCCTACAACAACAGAGTGTCTTCAGTCAGAGGCTTCTTCAGATCTGCTGTAAGACAGACTGCTACAGGAGATCCTTCCTGCCCACAGCCATCAGCATCTCCAACGGCTCTTTGAAGAAACCTTCATAATGAAAAAAATAAAGCATGACAATAAGAACTACCAAGTAAACAGTAGAGTCAAAGTATTTTTTAAGTACCTGTTGC
>JAHUTJ010042643.1:0-17390 GCA_036250325.1 Characodon lateralis | reverse complement strand
GAAATATTTCAGTTAGTGTGCAATGAATCTAAAATATATGAATGTTAAATTTTCATCATGACATTATGGAAAATAATGAACTTTATCACAATATGCTAATATTTTGAGAAGGACCTGTATATATATGGGGAAAAAAGTGAAAAAAAACAATTGTGACTTATTTATGTTTTCCTAGATCCAAACTATGACATTTGTCCTTTATAGCAAAACTACAGACTTTCTACGAACTTAAACAAGCACGGACAACTTTTCCTTACCATTCTTTACTTCCTTTACTCCATTGTCATTATGATAACAACACCAGTCATAGATAACAATGAAATTTGGTGGAGCATCATACAACTATTGGGGCTGCCCGTTTAACAGCCTCAGCCTGGGATAGAGACTGTGAGCGATTCTAGTGGTCCTGACGCTTGTGGACCCATACCTTCTGCCTGAAGGTAACAGGTGAAACGTGTCATGTACCGAATGGTAGCTATCCCGCAGGATGTTGTTCACTCGTTTCAAGCAGTGGGTGGTAAAGATAGTTCTGATCTCCAGGAGAGTAGTCCCGATGATCTTACCTGCTTGCTGGAGAGCCAGCTGGTCAGCTTTAGTGCAGCTGGAGAACCTCACTAGTAATCCATAGGTTAGTGTATTCCTCAACAGCAACCTTGAACTAGCATGACAACATATTACTTTGTAAACAGGCAGTAATGTTTTCCTTTGCAATATTTACTCCTTCATGCTGATACAGATTTCATGTTGATTTTATCACATATTCCTGATGTTTATAGTGTTCAATGGATTCTTTTCTTCTTCATATTATTTGATTTTTTGATAACTACTGAAAAGGAAGTCTTTTTACTGGGTTTTCAAAAATCACCAGTGGTTTTAGCTCACTGGCTAGTTATAACTTCATCCAAAGATCCCCAGTTCGTCAATAATTAATAGACATTTTCCAAACATTTCAAAATTTCTGCTCCTCAGACGTCACCCTTTGAACATCAGACAATGAAAGACAATTTTCTACATCAGTGTGAGCAACACCTTCAGTGTCCATTTGACTGCTGGTCTCTATAGTTTACCTCCAACCCTCACCTGTCAGTCAATCTGTGGCCAATTGAGACCAGTAAGATAAACCTTTTTCTGCTGGTACAGAATTGAACTGATTGTTGCTGTAATTTTTCCTGTCATGGCTTTTATCTGCTTGTGTGTGTCGTTTCATACCAGACACTTGCCAAATGCCACACAGAAGCTTGATTTTACTTTACTTCTGTATTCCTTTGTGGTTACTTTTACAATAATAAAGCTGTAAATTAGGTAATAATATATAATTAAAAAAAAACATGTTTTGTCACATGTACAGTAATGGGATTTTGTTACAGTACTCTTATCCTATTTCTATTTTTAAATTCTGGCTAACACATACACAAACAAAAATACAGCTGGGCGACTGGCTTTGGCTTAAATTTACCCAGAAGACACCTTGAACATTCATAAAAGCCAGGTGTGGGTCTGTTTTGATCAGCCAATGAAAGATAAAAAAAAAACCTCATTGCTCCTTCTCATCTGGCTGAAATTTTTCCGTGTTTCTTTTGATGTTATTGGTAAATCTGGCAACTATGCTAATAGCAAAAGAGATTCTGCTGTAAATCACTAATGGAGGTTGTTTAAAGCTAAAACTCAAATACATTTTTTTGCACTAAATATGTTTCATATGTCATAAATTTTATTAAAAAAACTAAATTAAATGAAACTAAAAGAAAGATATTTGGAAATGGCTGTGGCATGGAAACAGTGAGACCAATATGACTGTGTCCAAACTGGTTTTGTGCAATACAAATAAATTAAATATTTGTTTTTGGAACAACACAAATTGTCCACGCAGCTCATAAAAGAAAAGGTATTGGCTATCACAGTTGTTTCATATTAACCACACTAATTCATCGTCCCTAATAATTTACCTTGCTGGTTAGCCGTTACCTAATAATTAAATGCATAAAATACAGATTTTTTTTAGACGTTTGTGGGAGTATCATTGATTGATGGGTCAGAGAAATTTTAAAAGTGTTTTCCAGCTCTTGGTTAGTGGAATATCCAGATGTTGTAAAACAAATTTAGCATTTTTCCCATTGTCTAGCTATTTGCAGATGATAATTGCATTTAATACCCCTGTGTCTTTTCCTTGCATTTCAATGGGATATACACTACATTAATGAAATCATGCTCCACCATCTCCTTCTACTTTTCAATCCTGTAGCAAAAGCAGTTTCATTTCCAGCTAGCCCAGGCTGACACAAATATAAAATTTGTCCTTCACTATCTAAAGAAGATAGCACTGAAACTGCAGCTTCGCACGCTGCCCGCATGGGCCATCCCAAGTAGACCCTTGCCAGCCGCTAGACTGAGAGCGGCGGCCACGCAACTCACTGGCCCTGTCGGGCATCCTCCTGTTCACCAGTTCACATAAGAGGTTGTGTTTGCTAAGCATTCTAAATTGTGTTTCCATTAGCCCTAATGCTAATGCTAAAGCTCTGCTGTGTTTAATACACAGCTAAATCTGTCTGTGCTCCAATCGGCTGTAGCACGTCACCAGGACTCATACACACATAAACATTTTTTTTTAAGTACTTAAAGGTACATCTAGAACTTAGAGGGGGCGTTTAATAGCGCTGCAGCCTCTATTTTCTTTGCTGCTACATGAATCGCTAATTCCAGATGCGAAATCGCTGCGCTATCAATCTGTTAGCCAATTTGTGAGTCCATAAACGATTTGGTAGTCCATCACTCTATTCAATCACAATCAGCCACTGTGGTGGCTAGTTAACATAACATTATAAGAATCAATTGTGCAATAGGCTAAATAAAAGATTTTATTAAAATAATCTTTTATTTTTCCTTCTGTTTTGCTCTGAGAACTGGCCTCTTTCCAAATTCCTCCAAACAAACCTTAGTTCTTAAACTATATCTTCACAACAGTGGCGGATGTTGTGTCTTTTAAGGAGGGGAAGCTCAATTTCAAGATCGCTGATTCGCTCATTTCGCTGTCAATCAAAAAGGGATTCAGCCTCAGACAGATCATCCAATCATCATGCAGAAGCTGAGCGTCCGGGCCAGCCCACTGCCCCATAGACCCCCAGAGACGCTGAGCGTCCGATGGGCGGGACAAAGCCCAGCATTTTTGCTTCGCTATTGAACTCACTGTTTAAAGCACGGTGAAGCTGCAGGAATGAGTGAGAGGAAAGCCGCGTCGTTACAAATGATAAGAAGCTGATTCTGAACAAAAGTTGAGCGCGTTGTAGCGCATATTTAGTCAATGACATGTACACACAACAGTATATATTTGATCACTTATTTTTCGACATTTAGGGGTAGCTGAGCTTCCCTTGCAGTCTAAGAACAATCGACACTGCTTCACACTGAACGGTGAAATCACTGCATCAATTTATTGTTTTTTTTGGTTTCAGTTTATTTCTTATGTGTTCCCTTTTACCATTTTTTCTTGTAGTTTATTTGTTTCATATCACTTTACATTTTCATCTTCTACATTTCTTCTGTATGTTTCATTAGTGTGTTTTGCTCTTTATACCTTTCATTTTGCCTCCATGTGATGCTGTTGAGCTCAGCAGCGTGTGTGGAGGAGTGTCTCCTGTTCCCCCTGTCCTCTCCCTCTCCAGGAGCATCAAAAGGAGGAGGACCCACGCAGGGCGTTTGAAGAGCCCACAGACACTCCCCTATGGGTGGTGAACTGGCAGATGCTCAAACCTCACAACTCTGTATAGGAGGGAGGAGCATCCTTCTCATCTGCTTTTGTACCCTTGCCAGTGGTTTAACTTTCAGCCATGAACCAAACATTAGGTTACACAGCACATGATGGTTTGTATTTTATGCACTGTGCACAAGAAACCACGATTCATTTCTTAAGGCAACAAACTGCATTACTGTTTTTCACTAATAAAAGCCGGTGGAGTGTCAGTTCATTTTCAGTGGTGCAGCTTTTTCTGTAATACACAGCTGTAGTCCCTTTCATGCTGATTGTTTGGCCTTTACCATCCTGGGTGGCAGCAGCAAAGCTTTCACCTGCTTGGTCTCACTGTTCTACACTTTCTCACCTCTCAAAAGCACTTTCTTGTCCAGGTTCTGAAAAACAAGCCTCTATCTTTCCATGATTTTAATTCATATCATCCTTTCTCCCAATTTTTCCTTTGCCTCCTTGTATCACTTTCACTCCGGCTGTCCATCTATCACAGCCAACTCTGTTGCCAGCTCCCATGCTTTCCTGTCAGCAAGGGGTGAAAGAGGTGTCTCACTGTAAAGAAGAACCTGCAGCTTTGTTTCATATCACCTCTTACAGTGCGCTGTAGCTGTCTGTGACTATCAGCCTCTCCCACAGCAAGCTGCAAAACCTCTTCTTCGTCACAAATTCCTTTTTTTCTTTGGCACTCTCGAACACTTCTCAGTAGTTTGAAAACACCTTAGAAATGTGGAAAAGTACATATACCCAAAATATGCATTTACCAGATATTTAAATACACTGTATAAAAAGATACATCAACTTTTTTTTTTTACCTCAATAAACCAGACTAAACGTTTCCTGGTTCTAGTCACTTCGGATTACAACTATTACTGTTATTTGGTAAATGCCAGAATAGTGAGAGACAATGTTTGTGTCTTTTTTAGATTAAGAAATTTCCATACATTTCATTAGTATTTGGTAGAATTGCCTTTTAAACTATATGACTTGAGTCAAATGGTTTGGTAATCCTTCCACAAGCTTTGCTGAGATTTTGCACCATTTTGCTCACACACCTTTTTAGCTCGGCCCACATACCTTTTATGGGATGGAAATCAGGGCTTTGTGACGTCCAATCCAGCACAGTTGTTGTCCTAAATCTAATGTAAAGGGTCATTGTCTATTCAAACAAGAAACATTTTCGCGCAATATTTTAATTCCAGCTATCGTCTTGAAATGTTGCTTCAGATTTCCACAGAATGTACTTTACTTATGATGTGATATTATGTGAAGCACAACTGTCCCTCCTGCAGCAAAACAGGCATACATCATTTAGCAAATAAAGATAATTATGGTGATCCTAAATGACGCAAAATAATATAAATACAAAAAATATATATTTGGTGGACACTAATATCAGACAGTAAAAAAACGGATTATGTGTCTTTTTAAAATATCTGGTTTCAACTCTATGTTTGATTTAAACATATTAAAAAGACAGACAAAAGACAGACTACATGCAGTCAGTTGCATCATTGTGTCTGAATTATTGTTCTGGTATTGATCTTAGAAAGGGATCAAAGCTCGACTCTGACAGCAATGAAGACAATAGATGCCATAAGTGATGGTTTTAATGGGCTGATGTTCCATTTTTTGGAATATTTTGCAGTTTCGTTACTATTGTTGATCTGGGTTGTGTTTGTGTTTTTGTGCTTGCTACATGTGCTTTGTTTCAGATGGTGCTGGAGCTCTCAGGTGTGCTGGGTGACAGGTGTGACTTGTTCCACTGATTACTATGAGGAGTACTTAAGCAGGAGGTTGCCAGCACTTCGATGCAAGAGTGTTTTGCCACCAGTGGTACAAGCTCGAGCCACACACAAGGATTATGCTGTGGTCTTCGACCTCATTTAACTTTGTCTTTGCTCCTTCGCAGATTCAGAAGATTTAAGTTTTGGACTTTATCACTGTGTATTGACTACGGCTCTGGAAGCAACTCTGGATGATCAAGCCGACCTACGTTTTATGGATTAGAAAGATCCTGCCTCCTATCTTCGTTTGGATTCACATTAAGCTGGCAGCTTCCTGCTCTCTTCGTCTCCTGAACCAAGCCATAAGCGTACCCTGTCCACCCTCCAATGTAAGCCATCGAACTCATTCCTTTGTTCTGAGCTCACACAGAACAGCACCAAGAGAACTCTCTACGGATATCCCCGCAAAAGACCTGGATCCTGAATCTCATTCCCTCTGGCGACCTGACCACCGTTACCCAGTAAGCCGATCTCAGAATCATGTTAGTTCTTTGTTCTTAGTTTCGTTTTTCCTTCCGTTACCTGTACTCACCCATTCTCTGTGGGCTCTCTTGCCTTTTGTGGGCCTCGAGGTGGGTCTTCTTGCGGGGCTGCTTCTGGCAGGGGTACGGGTGTCGGGCATGTTCTAGGATCTGGATGCTGCGGGTCTTCTTTTCATGGGGGTGCACTTTCACAGGGGGGCGGCCTTGGAGGTGTGCTGCTCTGCTGTCTGTCGTGTCCGGGGGGGATCGTGGCGGTGGGCTGTGGGGTGGAGGGGTTGTGTCTACTTCTAGGATGTGGGGTCACTGGCATTTGGATCGGCTGGGCGGCGATGGTGGAGCTGAGCTGGATAGTGTTTCTCCCTGGGCAGTCGTTGCAGTGGCAGTGATGTAGTGATTTTTGTGGCTGAGGGGAGCGTGGTGGGGGACACTGGCCCTGGGTGCCTGCTGCTGGCCGGAGACCTCTTGGTGGGTGAGTTTGGCCCATCATGGTGTGGGGTTGGGTGTCCTGTTGTGGGTGTGGTGCTCGGTGGGGTATGCCCTGTTGCACCAGTGGGCGGGGTGGTGTTGCGCGGGGCCCTTGCCTTGCCTTGCCGTTGCAGCGTGCTGTGTGGTGGGGGAGCGGGGTGCGGCGAGGGTGCTTAGAGCGGGGCTGTGTGTGAAACTTGCGCTGTGTGGGTGTGGCTTCATCGGCTTCTCGGCTATGGAGTTCACCTTTGGGGGTGTGCCCCTGTGGGGGAGGGGATTTGTGGCTTTTGGGTTCGGGGGCATGTGTTTGATATCGGTGTCCTTGTTGTTGTTGGTGGCCCTGTGGGGCAGTTCATGTTGGGGTTCATGGGGTTCACTGGGGATGGGAGACTCATGGGGTTGGGATCGGAGCTCATTGGGGGATCGGGACTGCTCTGTCCTGGGGCGGGCTGGTATGAGCCATGTGGACCTCTCTTTTGTAAATAGCCCCCTCTCCGGGGGTGGATGGGGGTTGTTGGGGACTGGTTTCGGGGCGGGCGCTGGACCGGGGTCACCCGGGTCTGGGCGGTGGTGATGCTGTCTGCCTGTCTTTGCCCCAGGAGGGAAGGGGACCACCTTCTTGGTCCGGGAGCTTGTTGCCCCTAGGGTGTACCAGCGCCTGGACCTGGGAGTATAGAGTATGCATGGGGAGTGTGAGTGAGTGTATGACGTCCATTGTTGTTTGTCTTTATGTTGGGTGCGAGTGATTTTATGTGTATGCATGAGTGTGGGAGTGGGTGATTGTGACTGTGTGTGTGCCTGTTGTTTTTTTTTTTTTTTTTGTGACAGGTTGGGTCTTGGACTGCTCCTTCTCCTGAATCAGCTTAGGCCCCACCATACTATGGGGGGCCTATTTCCTCCCCACCACACTACCTGCCGGTGGTTGGAGTCTCTGCCCGCTGGTGTACTTGTGGTTCTCTGTGTCCGGGGCTGGGTGCTTTGGTGTGTGCTGGCTCACTCCCAGTGGCTGCTTGCCGGGGCCTGGGCCCCTGGGCTCTGTCGGGCCTCTGCTTGGGGGGTGGTGTGTCCCGGGATCTTGGGTCTCTGGGTCCATGGCTGGATCTGCTCAGGCGTGGACGGCTGCTGGCGGGGCCTGTGGGCTCGTTGCTGTGGTTCCCTGGGGCTTCTGCACTGTTGCTGCTGGGTGGTTCCCCTGGGACTGTCCACTGCTCTTCTCTGGGGGGGCTGCGGTAGTCCCGGCTGTGGTTCTCCTGGGGTTCCTGTGCTTTGGGGGGCCTTCGGATGTCTGTGGCTCGGAAAAAAAATGCAGCCACAGGTGTAAGCAAGCAGAATGTAATTCTTTCTCTCCTCCACTCTTTCCTCCTTTTCTCCCCTTTTTAACCTTTTGTCCAATCTCTCTCTTTTTTGAGCTTCTTTTTTCCTTTTTATTTCAGTCTCCATGTCCGTAACAATTGAAATATTCCCAAAGAAGTTTATAATAAAGTTTTTTTTTATAAATATCAAGCAGAGCTTTAAAGTATTAGCTGTGATGCTCCGCTTGTGAGAGTAAATCTGTTGGGAAATTTCTTGGCACTCAGACAAAAATTCTGAGCGCTACTCTGCTGGACAGGACACGGTTAAAAAAAAAAAAAAAAAAAGAATATGCAGGGGCATTGCAAACACGTTCTTCAAAGTCTTCTGGAGAACCGCCTGTTCGTAAAAGCCGAGAAGTGTGAGTTTCACCAGACGTCAGTCATTTTCTTGGGTTACATCCTTGAGGGTGGACAGGTAGATTCAGATCCAGAGAAAATAAGAGCTGTACTAGAATGGCCGGTGCCAGACTCACGCAAGTCATTGCAGCGTTTTTTGGGATTTGCTCATTTTTACTGACATTTCATCAAAGACTATAGTCTCGTTGCTGCACCTCTAACTGCTCTGACTTCTTCCAAGATCCCTTTTTCCTGGTCAGCCGAAGCAGCCTTTTGTGCTCTCAAGGAGAAGTTTTCTCGTGCCCCCGTCTTGGTCCATCCAGTTTCCTCAAGACAATTTATCCTGGAAGTCGACGCCTCAGACATTGGGGTCGGAGCGTTGCTATCGCAAAACTCTGAAGATGGGAGACTTCATCCTTGTGCTTTCTTTTCTCGCAGATTCAGCAATACGGAAAGGAACTATGACATGGGTGACAGAGAGCTGCTAGGGATAAAATTGGCCCTTGAGGAGTGGCGCCACTGGCTGGAGGGGGCCAAGCATCCCATCCAAGTCTGGACTGATCACAAGAACCTTGCCTACCTACAATCAGCCAAGAGACTAAACCCATGTCAGTCTCGCTGGTCCTCATTTTTCTCTCGTTTCGACTTATGTATTTCGACAACGAATACTAAGCCGGATGCCCTCTCCAGACAATTCGCCACAGACTACTTGGTGAGGGAACCTGCGCCTATCATACTGCCCAGTCAGACAGTCGACGCACTCAGATGGGAGATTGAGGAGACTGTTCTAAAGGCTCAACAACAGGAGCCTGATTCTGGTAAAGGACCACCTAACCATATCTACGTCCCATCTACAGTACAAGCTCAATTAATCAATTCGCTAGCAAAGTTTTCTGCTCATCCAGGTGTTAGTAGAACTATTGCATTGGTTCAAAGAAGGTTTTGGTGGCCATCATTACATAAAGATGTGAAGGAATTTGTTCGGTCTTGTGCCAGGAATAAGTCTTGCAACCAGCCTTCTGCGGGTCTTCTCCAACCTCTAAGCATCCCAAGTCGACCCTGGTCTCACATAGCTTTGGATTTTGTTACTGGTCTTCCCCTCTCCTCAGGTATGACAACAATTCTCACTATTGTGGACCATTTTTCAAAGCATGTCATCTCATCCCCCTCAGAAAACTTCCTTCAGCCCTTCAAACTTCCAAACTCCTCAAAAAACACGTTTTTCATCTCCATGGAATTCCGCAGGACATCTTATCAGACCGAGGCCCATAGTTCATCTCGCAGGTTTGGAAACAGTTTTGTTTAGCTCTCGGAGCCATTGACTTCAGGTTACCACTCACAGTCTAATGGTCAGACCGAAAGATTAAATCAGCAGCTAGAATCAACCATACGATGTCTCACGTCCACTAACCCTTCTGACTGGTGTGCATATCTACCTTGGGTAGAGTATGCCTTAAATTCACACATTTCCTCTGTTCACCTTTTGAGGCCTCACTGGGCTATCAGCCACCCCTGTTTGCTGCCGATGAAAAAGATGTCACTGTGTCAACCGTCCACCAACATGTCCACTGCTGGAAGACCATCTGGAACTCAACTGTCCAGAGCCTTCACCGCACTACAGATCAGAACAAGCGTTTCGCTGATCGCAAATGCAGACCTGCACCTAAGTATCAGCCTGGACAAAAGGTTTGGTTGTCAGCACGTGATGTGCCCCTTAAGTCCTTGTCAAGGAAGCTTTCGCCTCATTTCATTGGTCCCTATGAGATTGAGACGATAATTAGTCCGTCTGCTGTTCGTCCTCACCTACCTGCAAATCTTCGTATCCATCCTACCTTCTATGTCTCCCAGATCAAACCAGTGGTCTCCAGTGATTTGTGAATTTCATGGATTAGAAAGATCCTGCCTCCTATCTTCGTTTGGATTCACATCAAGCTGGCAGCTTCCTGCTCTCTTTGTCTCCTGAACCAAGCCATAAGTGTACCCTGTCCACCCTCCAACGTAAGCCACCGCACATCGAACTCCTCTTGTTCCGAGCTCACACAGAACAGCACCAAGAGAATTCTCTACGGATATTTCTGCAAAAGACCTGGATCCTGAATCTCATTCCCCCTGGCGACCTGACCACCGTTACCCAGTAAGTCGATCTCAGAATCATGTTAGTTCTTTGTTCTTAATTTTGTTTTTCCTTCCGTTACCCGTACTCACCCATTCTGTTCACTTCTCTCCCAACAGTGAAGTCTTTATGACACAGAACTTCCATGCCCTTAGATTACACTTACTTGGGGTCACATTCTGCTCTGAAACACACTGGACTCATCTCTCCCTAAGTCATAGATTTGTCTAAACAAGTATTTCATCAGCTGAGGAATGCACGACAAACAACAAAATTTTAGATCATGCTTGGTTTGTTATCCAGCAGGGAAAACATTTACAGTGATGCTTACTTCCCTCAAGCAGGTCATTACAATCCCATGATCATAAATCAGTAAGGAACTTTTTAAAATGCATCATTCCTAAAAGGCTCTTTGTTTTTCTTCTTTTTTTTTTTTTTTTTTTATGTTTGTTGTAGTGTGTGTGTCACACCCACCCATTTTAGCAGTGTGTGAAATTTCCACAGTTGTTGAATCCCTTTATGTGTTGATCAAAAAGGGACTATGTGCCCACGCATGCTGAAGGGGGCTGGCCCAGTGAAAGAAGAGAGGAATCCCTACACATGTAATCCTTGTCAATGAATTTAGGCAATCTTTTTTCATCATTAATGAATATTTCAGTAGTTATTGCAGTAAGCTTCTCGGGTGTCTCTCTCTTCACTGCTCCCATTTCTCATAAGTGAATCACTCTTCTAATAATTTAATTAATAGCATTGTATCCACAGATGAAAAGCTTATATTTAATCAGCAAAATGGGGAGAACGGCGATCAGGGGCCTTGACTGTCATCAAAACGTGCTTGAGCTCCCCACTTGCTCACTAAGCCACTCTAAGCCCTGGGACACCCATACTTAATTGAGAGTTCATAAATAAATGTGGTTAGAGTAATCCCAGGATCCAGCCCCTCAGAGCCCCCACTTGAGCTGTGTGTGTACATGTGTGTGTGTTTTAAAAGTATCTGCATTCATATATACCCAAGCCAAGCTCCCCATGTCAGTACAACTGTGCCAAGGCAGACTCCAGTCCAGTGTGCCAGATCCTGGTTTATTTACCTTACGTGTCCCTTAGGTCGCTGCCTATGCCATATGTTACATTCATAGGGTGATTGGTCCCAGAATGCACTTTTTTTCTGTTGCAGTTACGTACTATATACTGGACATGTTTTACAAAAGTCTTAGTTTATGTATTAACCAACATTTATTTAAAAGTGTATCAATTCCCAGATATTTTTACACTATTACTGGTAAAGGCTGAGGTAAGCTGGTTCCAGTTACAGTTTACAGTAATGTTTAAAATAAGTAATAGAAGGTTGGAATGTTAAAAAAATTACATTAGTTACTTTTGTTAAATTGAACCCTGGTCACCCTGAACGCACCATACCCCTGTTGAAACATGGGGGAGACATGATCATTCTGTGTAGATACTTTCTTCAAATGCATGCAACATGGTTTAGATGTTTTTGCACAGAAAAGAAAAAGAAAATAATGGACCTGTTATCTCCTACTTCACAATTATGCAACACTTTCCTTTGGTCTATCCCAATAAAATGCAGTGAAGTTTGTAGTTTCAATGTGACAAAATGTGGAAAGGTTGAAGCTTACAGAGTAAAAAAACCGATTGTACAACTGTTCTGCGGTATAAAACTAGCAAAACCCTGATACTGGAAATGCTGTATATATATATATATATATATATATATATATAGCCATGCAGTCTCATCACATCCTCTTTTGGAGCTACAGACACGGGTGCTCTTCACATTTTTTTTGTATATATATATATATAATTCAATGATATTTAATTAATAACTGCATGTCTGACAAATTCTGTTGGCTATAGTTAATTAATTAAGCACAACGCCAACCACTGAAATTGTAGTACAAGGAGGGCTTTTTTGTAAAAACGGTGCATGATCACAAAATGAAATGAATAACAACCTTAAAAGGGACATATCATGCAAAATAAACTTTTTTAGCCATTAAATACATGTTGTGTACTAGGAGTCTGTAGGAGTGCAGAAAGGTTGAATTTAATCTGTCCAGGTTCTGCATCAATATCTTTACATTCTGTTTGGGTCATATTTTTCAATCCGTCCATTTTTCTCTAACTCTGTTATGTTTTTTTTTTTTAACAGTTATGTCACAGTTTCTGCTGCTGACCAGCTAAACAAGGTCATGGACTTCGGGCTACCAATTTCGTATTTCCACCATTTTTCATTCTCACTGCAATTTTGTAGTCCAAACTCCAGTTTGCTGACGCTGCAAGTTGATAAATCTAAATGTTTGGTTGTTGGGTGTGTTAACCCACACAATTCATTACAACGTCCTCCAGCATCAGAACCTCTTCGAAGTGCCTGGTTACATTTTATTTTTCTTGGAAATGTATCCACATCAGTGGAGAAATTCCTATTTCATTTTTCAGCAAATTTTGATTTCCTGAAAATGGGATTTTGTTAATTTAGTTCTGCTGAAACTGTTCAGTCATTGAGACGTTCATTTTTATATATAATATATATAAGATTATATTTCCTTGCCTTGCAACAAATATCTAAATTTCTCTCTTCAAATCATCTATTTTTGTTATACTTGTACCTTATTTGTTGATTTGAAAACAGAAAAAATATTTTAAAAACTTCCTAAAAGTGGGTTTTGCCAACCAGGGATAAACCTTGGTCCACTGTCCATCACTTATTGATACAGACCCTGGAAACTTCACAGGAAAAATAAAAACTAATGAAATTATCAACGTTGTTGAATTAATTATGAATGGGAATAAGAAAAGACTGGGATCTCTGTGGAGTCAGAGTGGAGCGCTGCTTCATTAGCCATGCAGTCTCATCACATCCTCTTTTGGAGCTACAGACACGGGTGCTCTTCACATTTTCCTCTCTTCACTATCAGGACCTGCCATTGGATTTCATTTAAAATAATCTTTTATTCTCTCTAACCTGGCCTGCCTTTTTCTTTTTTTTGTATTTTGTTTTTTCTTTTTTATTGCATCACTTGTCATCCTAAACCATGGTGATATTCATTCTTTGGTGGCTTGTTTTATACATCACCGTTTTCTCATTTCCAAAAGATGAAGCAAGAAAAAGTGTTTCTTACTGTGGTCAGACAGCGCATCTCTCTCTCTTTTTTCTTATTTGTTCTCGAACTCTCCCTCCTGACTACCTCTCAGTGGATGTCATTCCTGATTCTGTACATGCAAATGAAATGGAAGGGATGAGGGTTTAGATTTGGATTCATTGCCCCCCTCCTGCTCTTCCTCTTCATCTTCTTCCTCTTTTCCCTTGGTGGAGCAGAAGTGGGCTGGTGAGCCGCAGCACGCTGAGAAATCCTGGGCATGGGGTCTCATTAGGTAAGCAGAGGCCAGGGCAGCAGGGCTTCACATAGGTCCTGATTATTCTGAGAGCAATATGAAGAATCACCTCAGCTTTACACCTGATTACAGCAACTGTCTCTCAAGGTTCACAATCCTCCCAAAATTGAGAAAATGAAATACGAGGTAAAATCCACACATGGTCATTTTGTGTTAGAATAAATCAGCAGCAGTAAATGTATACAATCTACAACTGTTATAAATTTCAAATGCAAGAATTAGGTCCACAAGTTTAATCTAAACCATACAGGGACATAATAATATACAAGCTCAAATGTATTCATACATGTACGCAAAAATTTGCGTGTCAGTGTTTTAGCAAGCATTTTGTATACAAGGTGCTGACACAATTCTGATGGAATATTGGGCCACTCCTTTTGGTAGAAATGGTAATGCTCATTTAAATATGTTAGTTTACTGCCATTGATGTAGCTTGTAAACGCTTTTCACAGGTTTGAGGTTGGGGCTTTGGGAAGGCCATTCCATCTGATCCAAATGCTTAGATGACAGATGATGGGTTTGGATGTTTAGGTAAAGTCCAGACAGCACCAAGGCTCAGGCCTGTCATAAACTGGAAGTTTGTTTAACCAATTGACTGAGAGGGTGCAGACTAAAAAAGAAAGTCCTTCTCCAATACCTTCAAGCTGACCATAAAATCTGAATCTTCTAACAAGAACAAGTTAAATACTTTCTGGAGAAAGGTTTTATTGTCAAACAACACCACCACAAGCTCTGGTGAAAACAATAAAAAGAAGGACTATTTCCCAATTCTTCAACCTCACCTCAAATCCAAAGCCAGACGGTTAAAACATGGATAGTGTTGCAACAGGAAAATGTTCCCAAATGCACATCCAAACTGGTTTTAGGAATAATAACGAAGGCTAAAATGAAAGCTTCTGCAATGGGTCATACCTGAAAATCTATCAACTATCATTAAAAGTAGAGTCCATGGTAAGAAGCAAAATAATTTAAATGATAACTTAGAATTTTGCAATTTCTGATAACCAGACTTGTCAGATATTCTGCAAGAACCTTTTAGATAGCTACAAGAGTTTGCATGTTCCCTGCAGCTTGCTAAAAAACATTCATAAAGATATGTTGGCATAGACATAAAGTAAGGGTTAGATAGAATCCACAATACATTTAAATGTATGCAGCCAGTTCTTGTCTTTAAAAGTCACAGACATTGTTTATATTATTATCATTCTACCTTGGAAAAGAATAGATCAAATCTTTCATGAAACATCCAAATTACATTCATAAGGGTAATAAATATATGTAAACTCCTAACTGACTCTGTGGATTAATGAAAAAGAAATTAAAACAAAGACTGCATGAAGTAAAAAGACCTTTACCCTTTAGATAATAATCTGATGGATCTAGGATAGATTCAATTATTTAATCACTACACATGGGTCTGTCATTAAAACAAATTAGGAGTATCAAGGTGAGCACATGGAGCTTAGAGGTCACATGTTACAATGTTTTGAAATGTTGATCCTTCCCACACACAAACATCACACATCTTCCGCTTCATCCATTGGTGCTTCTTCAACGAAGTGGCTAAATTGATCCTCGTATGAATTAGGTCTTTTCTCAAAGGGCTTCGTCAATACATTGACTCCTTTTATGAGGGTCATCAAATACCCATTACTGGGCGTCAGGGGGTCCCGTTTGGGGAGAGGCTGCCCAGGGTGACTGATGAGGCGGCTGGGGGAAAGTAGTAGATCTGAGGGGCATCTGAGCGAAGGGCCAATAGTTGAGATATAGGAGGATGCTTTTGGTGGTTTAAAACAAACTCAAAAATGTTTGTTTTATATCCTTCCAGTTTGAAGAATGAGAATAACTTGATTTAAAGCCGCATAACAATTGGTTTTAGTCTTATCAAAATGTTTGATCAACATTTCACGATCTGACACATAAGGGTAAAGTTAAGCACAGGCATGCCTAAATGTCCAGTGTTTCCTGGTGTAAATATGTACCAGCAATGCCCTAGAGAGAAAGAAAAACCTCAAATAATCCTTACAGCTGCTCTCTGCTAATGTGAAACAATCTTTTAATGTGAACACAGACACACAAGATGTAAACAAACTGCCACTGCTGTCAAACACTCCAGTGAAAAGTGTCAAAAGTTCAGACTTTTCAATTACATCAGGTTTAATATGCACGCAGGCTTCCCCTGGTTGATTAAAATGCACCATTTTAAGTCTAATTGTTCAAGAAATTTGTGTTTTATGTTGCTGCAATGGTAATAACTAATGATAGATGCATAAAATTTGCATACATTTCCCAGACCAAGAGAATATTTGATCATTGTGCCATGGAGAATTGCTCTAAGTTAGGAAGGTAATTTCATTATCTCCTCCTCCTCATTTAAAGCCCGCCACTTTACAATAATTGGAAAACAGAATAAAAGATTAGCTTTTGACTGGATGATGGGCGTTAATAAAGTGTGATAGAATGCGAGCGATACAGAGAGGGTACCAATTACGGCAGCCAATCTGGGCCGGGCAGCCATTGATGGTGGTGGTTCAATCTCTTTATCTGCAGTACAGTGCCATCAGGGAGCAACTGCAGAGACCTTTGCTCCAGCTAGCAGGCTAATTGTCAATTCTGCTTAAGTTATAAGGAGAGCCATTTTACCAAAGCTTTGGAGAGAAACTGAACTATCAAGTTAAAGCAAAAATGGGGGATGGGTGTAAAAATAAAGCTAAAGAAGAAGCAGGTGGACGATTATGTGAAATTTGTTTTAATATTACTGAAGACTGCTTTATTATCAGTCAGCTTTATGCAACTCCATACAATCAAACTGCTCAGGTTTAGACATCATCTGTTTTATGCAAAGACTGAACATTATACATAACATTTAAATAGTATTTTCAACATATAGTACAAACATGCCACATCATTTTGAAATATTTCCTTATTCAATTTGTAACATTTTGCACACTATGGGAGTAAATACTCAAAACAGGTTCTTCTTTATTCCCATGGGTCATTTCCATCCTTTTCCATGTCACCATATCAATCACTAACAGATCAGCACTTATTGGCTGATTCAAACATCTTAAACAAATTTAAAGCACAATGCAAGTTTGCCAAAAGACTGAAGGTTTTTATTAGTATATTAGCAATCTTATCAAAAGCTGCAGTGCAGGCAAACTACATTTCCCATGTTGTAAACAATTAGTAAAACAGAACTTTAACAGGACAAAATGCTCCATGTTATCTAGTTAAATTTGATTCATTTCAGGCCTAATACAATACAGTCCAATATAAGTAATCATATAATGCTATATGGTAATAAGTTATCTAATAATATAGTTGCCGGGATGTAAAATGTGTACAGTGTTTGTAGAAGTACTAGTAACTTTATCATTTTTTACATGTGAATGATATGATGGCCAATGATTTAAAAGAATCTACTACTGTCTACTCAAAGTCTGCTCTAAGAAAATCGGGTTATGTGACAACAATAATAAATGTCTTACAGAAGATAAGTTTTCATTGTTAGTTTTGGTTTGATCAGGAATCTTTTGTATTTTGCAAGAATCAGCCAGAATGGGGATCATCACAAAAAAATGGGATTTTACCTACAGTGTAGGTAAAATCGAAGTGCATTCTATAAGATGTTGGGTGAAAAAAAAAAAATAAATAAAAAAAAAAAAAAAAAAAATAAATATATATATATATATATATCTATAT
>JAHUTJ010042642.1:0-17398 GCA_036250325.1 Characodon lateralis | reverse complement strand
GAAATATTTCAGTTAGTGTGCAATGAATCTAAAATATATGAATGTTAAATTTTCATCATGACATTATGGAAAATAATGAACTTTATCACAATATGCTAATATTTTGAGAAGGACCTGTACAAGCACATGGTGGCATTCATACTACTGAGTTGGTGCAACAAGACATTTCAGCAAATTGAACTAGCCTGCTGCATCAGTCACACACACACACACATATATACACACATCGTTAATAATATATCTATTTAAAGGTAATAAGCTGATTATGTTGGTCATGTTAAATTCTTATCGTTGAAAGCGGAAATCGTTTTCCACATCAGTGTTTTACTTGTTGCTAATTGGTCAGGGAGGAGGAAGTGACAGGATGTAGCAACGTTAGCTTGATTAGCTAAATCCCAAGAGGAAAACGTTTTAAATTCAATCTAAAATAAGTGTGTAACTAATGTCTCAGTCTCCTCGAGTGTCTTCGGGAGGTTTTCGCTTCTGTTTGCGTTCTAGCCAAAGTTTTCAGTACATAAATGTAATTAGCTTTCATTAGCTAAGTGAAAGGACTGTTAGCCACCGTGGAGCTAACGCAGCTAAAAGCAGGAATCAATGTTTTCGATGTTAAACATTTTAAAAGTTCATGGTGAGACAGTGCGGGGAAGACCACATCGTCTGTGGACACCACCTCTAAGCCTTGTTGTTCAGCGGTGGACCGAGAAACTTTGGACAGTTACAGAGTGGATACAGGACTTCTGACCAAGGTATCAGAATCTGCTCTGCAGCATCACTTCAGCTCTGCTACGGTTGACATTTTCTGTCAATACAACGTGATTAGATGCGGGGTTTTGTCTATTTCCAGCCAGTGGAAACACATAAGATTCATGTTCTATGGCTGAAACCTCGAACTACTAGAACATGTGAAGATTGCAAACAAGGACTGTGAAGAGGAGATTCCCAAGTGTAGTGATGATGGCTGATATGGCGAAGGTTGAAGCAGAAGACCCTGAAGGGCTCAGTTTGGAACCTCCCATACCTGCAGTATCCACATCAGAACTGGAGCAGAAACCAAACAGCAAAGATCTCAGTAAGTGACACACTTGTATGTCTGGATTGGAGCGAAATCCCTGTCTGGACTTTATAAAAGAGCAAATGGAAATATCAAATTAATAAATATGTGTAAATATCCCAGCTGTCATTACAGCAGGGGCAGTGTACAGCCTGGATAGGTCAGATAACCGTCAAAGGGTACCTCATATAATCCAACACCTGAAATTCACTGCTCAAAACAATCAAAGGAACACTTCCAGATCTCAGTGGGTTAAAAAAATATGCTGGATATCCTTACTGATATGGAATGAATAATGTGTTAGGAACAACAGGATGCCACATCATTTAATGAAAATAAGAATGATCAACTCATACAGGGCATCTCTACACACACACACACACACACACACACACACTTGCTTGTATGCACGCCTGATACCGTCAGGTTAAGCTCTTCATGAGATGACAGATGATGTCCATGCTGCTCAGTTAAAATATGAGTGAGTTTGCAAGACAGAGCAGCAAAGTCCCCAATAAAAACAGTTGACCCAGCATTGTGCACCCTTGTATGTTAACATTAATAACAAGGTCAATCTTCAAACCGTTCTGACTCCAAATAACTTGTTCTTGAAAGACAAGAAGATTGACAGATTGTTGTTCCTCAGTCAGATCTTCACAGCATTGTTTGTACTGTCCCTAAAAGTCTCCATGAGTTTCTGAGTAGGAATGTTATCAGCCAAGCAAAAGCTCTCAGATTACCTGATAAATTATGTTATTGATGAACTGACACCTTTCTGTGCCAGGATTCCTCTGTGCCAACTGATGTTTCCATAAAACTCATTTTGGATATTTAATGTGGAACAGAATTTGATACATGGAGTGTATCTGTTTTGTTATCCTCATCAACACATGGAATCTGCAGTTGACCTTGTTTTTTTAAATAGGCAAAGATTTATTCATCTAAATACGGAAAGCTCAAGCAACCTAAAAATAAGACTTAAACCAATGAAGAACACCTGTGCTGTCATTGTTATAGCACAACATATGCTGTGTTTTACTCAGTTTTTTCTCACTATTTACAGAGAAACAATATTTTGCTGATCCCAACACAAACTTTAGGCGTGAAACAGATTAAAGCACTTGTAAATATGACTAAAACTAAAACTCTAAAGTAAAAGTTGTAGCCATGGAAATACAAAAAGATAAACTAAGCATTTGTGTTCCTGCCCATTATTGCCCAATTAGTCATTCATGCATTTTGCTGCTTTGAAACTTTAGCTCAGTCTTTTGTTTGGCCAATATCATCCTGGAACCATGGAAGGATGAGGAGCCCTCAGCACCTCCAAAGAAACACGAATTGTTCATCAAATTACAACAAAGCAAAGATTAAAAGTGGGCATAATAATGTGTTCTATTCTAATAATGCTGCTCTAACGTGCGGACCAATCGGGATCTTATCAGGACACTTTTATCCTTTTCTTTTTACAGCGACCAATATTCAGTTCTCTCCGAGTTTCTGAACAGTTCTTTGTTCCAACAGGGTTGACGGTTGTTTTAAAAGTTGCTATAATGTTCGACCAACTCTTGTTGTTCTTGTTTCGTCTCTGTGGTCACTGGCTCTGGTGGATAATTTGAATCAGAACACGTTGTCCTTGCAGGTGCAGTTAATAAAAAAATACTATCAGAACTCTTTTCCTGTTTCATAAACAAAGCAGTTTGCTTTGCAAGTCATAGTTAATAATGAATAGTGTTATGCTGCAGTCAGGTCAGAAGACATTCATTGACACTCTATCATCCGACTCTGCCTCAGTTCTTCATCTTGGATAACATGTTTCTGACTGTATCACCAGAACCTCCAGCATCCTCATGACATCTTCCTCTTTCTCTCCCAGTCTCCCACTTGAGGATGGCTTGAGACACGCTAAATATATTGAGCGTGTCTCACACACACACTACATAGAACTAAACACGCTAAATATATTTAGCTTGTCTCACACACACTACATAGAACTAAACACGCTAAATATATTTAGCTTGTCTCACACACGCACACACTACATAGAACTAAACATGCTAAATATATTTAGCTTGTCTCACACACACACCACATAGAACTAAACACGCTAAAAATATTTAGCTTGTCTCACACACACACTACATAGAACTAAACACGCTAAATATATTTAGCTTGTCTCACACACACACCACATAGAACTAAACACGCTAAAAATATTTAGTGTGTCACACACACACACACTACATAGAACTAAACACGCTAAAAATATTTAGTGTGTCACACACACACTACATAGAACTAAACACGCTAAATATATTTAGCTTGTCTCACACACACTACATAGAACTAAACACGNCATAGAACTAAACAAGCTAAAAATATTTAGTGTGTCACACACACTACATAGAACTAAACACGCTAAATATATTTAGCTTGTCTCACACACACACTACATAGAACTAAACACGCTAAAAATATTTAGCGTGTCACACACACACACTACATAGAACTAAACACGCTAAAAATATTTAGCGTGTCACACACACACTACATAGAACTAAACAAGCTAAAAATATTTAGTGTGTCACACACACTACATAGAACTAAACACGCTAAATATATTTAGCTTGTCTCACACACACACTACATAGAACTAAACACGCTAAAAATATTTAGCTTGTCACACACACACACTACATAGAACTAAACACGCTAAAAATATTTAGCTTGTCACACACACACACTACATAGAACTAAACACGCTAAATATATTTAGCTTGTCACACACACACACTACATAGAACTAAACACGCTAAAAATATTTAGCGTGTCTCACACACAAACACCACATTGAACAAACCAAGCATGGTGCACTTTGCAAAAATATGCGTGTACATATACAAACAAGGCTATACAAGCACTATACTAAGGGTCACCAAAGAAAGTCGTTTTTTAGACTGCACATAAAAACTACAAATACACATGAATTCTGCCAACGTTCTTGGTACACTGTTCTAAAAATGTACCACACAGTACAAATGCAAGTTTACACCTCTAACAACCTATACAAGGTGAAAACTAGATATATTGAGGTTTAATCATCCAGGAGCACACTTCGGAAATTCTGCAGGTTTGACGATGCTTTTCTTCATCATTATGTCCTCCGACAGCTGCTCCTTTGATCTCAAAACCATCAAAAAAATCTCAGCGTGTGAAGGAGGAGGCAAAGAGGCTGCTTCCTGCAACAGGCAGAGTGAAATTACTGTAATAACCACAAGTTAACTCTGAAGTGCAACCCAGCTATCAGAAACAGTGTGACATTTTCAGATTGTACCAAACATTCTGGGCATTTAAATAATGACATTTTTGTTTTATTGTCTGCATTCATTAATGTTCATGTTTTGATGTTTCCAGTTCACCAGATGTTTGTAATTAAAGAGGCTCCCTATGACTGGAGCTCCAGTTTGGACCAGCAGGACCCAGAACCCCCCCACATAAAGGAGGAAGAGGAGGAGCTGTGCTGCAGTCAGGAGGCAGAACAACTTACTGTGAAGAGTGAAGATGATGAGAAACCTCAGTTATTAGAGCTTCATCAAATCAAAACTGAAGACAACAGTGAACCAGAAGCTCCAACCAAAAGCTCAGCCGAACAGATGGAAACAGAACCTGATGAAGAGGACTATAGAAGACCAGAACCGAAGTGGAGCTCAGATCCAGTATGTTCTTCTCAACAAATTAAGATGCCTCAGATTGGAGTCCATGCAGGGGAGAGACAATTAGGTTGCAATATTTGTGGCAAAAGATTTAAAACTTATACTGCTTTTAAATTACACCTGATGATTCACACTGGAATGAGACAATATGGCTGTGATTTCTGTGGTAAAGGATTTGATGAAAAGCGTTCTCTTCAGACACATATGAGACTCCACACTGGAGAGAGACCATTTGCATGTGGAGATTGTGGTAAAAAGTTTCATGCAAAACCAATTCTTAAAATGCACCTGAAGGTCCATTCAGGAGAAAAACCTTTTTTCTGTTATGTTTGTGGTACAAGATTTAAAACCAAGGGAACTCTAACAAGGCACATGAGGATCCACACCACAGAGAAACCATTTGTATGTCATGTCTGCAGTAAAGGATTTTCACTACAACATCATCTGAAGAGACACATGCATGTTCACAGAGGAGAGAAACAGTTTGTTTGTAATGTTTGCAGTGAGGGATTTTCACAGCAAATTCAGTTGAAGAGGCACATGCGTGTTCACACAGAGGAGAAGTCATTTATTTGTAGCATTTGTAGTAAAAGATTTTTAAAACAAGAGACTCTTAAGAGACACATGCATGTTCACACAGGAGAGAACCCATTTATATGTTGTGTTTGTAGTAAGGGATTTTCAAAACAAGAGACTCTGAGTGGACACATGCGGGTTCACACAGGAGAGAAAATGTTTATTTGTAGTGTTTGTGGTAAAGGATTTACACGACAGCAGAGTCTGAAAAACCACATGGAGGTTCACACTGCACCGTTTAGCTGTAGCGACTGTAGTAAACGTTTTGTGAAGGAAACACAGTTAATGCGACATGTCAGACTCCACATAGAGGAGAGGCCGTTTAGTTGTGATGTTTGTAGGAGCAGATTTAATAAAAGGCTTCATCTTGAAAATCACATGAGAGTCCATTCAGGAGAGAAGCCGTTTGTTTGTAGTGTTTGCAGTAAAGCGTTTTCAAGACATGGAAATTTGACGAGACACATGGGTGTTCACGAGGATTGCAGGTCATTACTTTAATTGTTTTCTGTGGAGGTACCTTCAGTTCACTTTTCTGCCTACCTTTGATTTTCATGCTGATTCCTCCACATTATGTATATTTCAACAGAAACAAATGAGTTGGAAAATGTGTAAAATATTGGAGGGATTTGTTGGGCCCAGCCATGGGAGGAGAAAAAAGGACTGAACCACACACAGAGAACAATAGAGACTGGTAAAAACTCTGGATCCCAGAATGCCCGGTTTAACTCATTGAAAACCAAAAGATCCTTAAAAGCCAGGCATCATCCTGCAATCCAAAAAATTCAAGAACAAATGAGAAACAGTAACTGAGATATATCAGTCTGGAAAAAGTTATAAAGACATTTCTAAAGCTGTTGGACTTCAGTGAACCACAATGAGAGCCATTATCCAAAAATGCAGAAAATATGGAAGAGTAGTGAAACTTTCCAGGAATGGCCGAACTACCATCAGTTGTGCAGTGATGACTCATCCAAAAGGGCTCAGAAGACCTCAGAACTGCCGGCCTGTCTTGCCTTTGTTAAGGTCAGTGTTCATGATTCCACAGTATGAAAGGGATTGCACACAAATGCCCTGCAAAGCAGTCCCAAGATGAAAACCACAGGTGAGCGTAAGGAACATAAAGGCTCATCTCAGTTTTGCTAGAAGACATCTTTATGATCTCCAAGACTTTTGGGAAAATACTCTGTGCATTAACAAGCGGAACATTTTGGAAGGTGTGTGTCCTTTTACATCTGGAGTAAAACTAACCCAGCATTTCATAAAAGGAACATCATACAAACAGTAAAATATGGTGTTAGCAGTGTGATGGCCTGGGGCTGTTTGGCTGCTTCAGGACCTGGAACGCTTGAATTCTGTAACTATGAATTCTGCTGAACATCCTGAAGGTGAATGTCAAGCCATCTGGCTGTGACCTCACGCCTAAGCGCACATAGGTTCTGCAGCAGAACAATGATCCAAAACACACCAGCAAGTCCACTTCTGAATGGCTTAAGAAAAATAAAATAAAGACTTTGGACTGACCTAGTCAAGGTCCTGACCTGGTTTATCTAACTAATATATCCTGATAAGTAATGAAACCTGAAATCTAACTTCAACTCAAAAGAAAGTTTTGGGGGGAACGAAACTATGATTGTTAGTTGCTCTCAAATGTAAATACAAGGGTTTCCTACAGAATTTGGATTTGTAAAGTCCTGGACTACCTTTTAAAAGAAAAGTTTTTAAAAGGGGAATGAACTTCAAATTATCTTCCATTCACAAGCTCTGACTACCATGAACCACCAAGATAAATGACTAGAAGAGCCTTTCTTTGGTCAGAAATTACACTTCTGTGGTCAGATCTTTTTGAGAACTGAATACGGACTTCATCAGGTGCAGGTCTCACATTCACCTTGTTTCAATAGGTCTTGTTTAAACACATACTAATGTTACTGTATAAGGTAGAGAGGTTCTGCTCAAACAGATCCGGGTCCAGATCATTGCATGTTGAAGGATCGGTTTCAGAGTAGCTAATGCACTTAAAACCTGATCTCTGTTTCGTAGCTGTCTATTGTTTCAGTTTGGCTGTATTTGATACAGAGGCAGTGAAACATTGTGGTGGAACCTCTGGGAAAAACTGTTTGGTGTTGAATGTAAAGAAAAAGTCAAAATCAAGTTAGTTCCTTTGATTAAAACAAAAGCTGAAAGTATTATTAGAATTGTTGATTGAGTTTTAGTCGGTTTAATAAAAACATACAACCCCATCCTCTGTAAATAATAATTGGTTTGGTAAATAAACATTAAATGTCTTTGTTTTAAATCTATAGTGTGCCTGAGTTTTTTTGTGTATCTGTGAACATTTAAATAAGTTGTATCTTCACAACTTTCATAATGTTTAAAACTGGCTCCACCTGGATGACCTCCACCTGGTTAGCAGTAATCAGCAGCTCCGATTATTTCAGTGAACACAGATGTCGCGGACAAACTGTAGGTTTTTATTTCTGCACAGTATGAGTTGTTTTGTTCATTTTTCATGGTTTAAAATAAAGATTACAAATTTTAAGTAGTGATCCAAGTCCCAGTAACCAAGGACCTCTGACCTTCTCCTCTTGTAGTAGTTCTAAAAACTTTCCAAAAATGTGTTGATGAGAACATAGAGGCTGAGAATTGAGTCCCCAGAACATCATATATCAATATGAAGAATCACTTGGTTTTGTCAGAAAATCACACAACCAATCTGTATCTAGTTGGGTAAGAAGTGTCTCAGTGGGATAGAGAAATTAAAACATGGCTGTTGTTACAGGCAAGGTAAGAATTATTCTTTGCAATTATTCTTTACATACAAACTAGATATTTTTAAACAATCATAAAGATGGACACAAAGTTGAGAAAATCAAGCTGTAATAAGGGCCTTTCTGTTGAAATTAAAGAAGCACTCAAAGTTATTTGTTTCTAAAATAAATAAAAATGAGTAGATCTCAGTTGGAGTTTAAAATGGAGAGCAACATTACATTGTATCCTTAATGTTCCCAGATTTGGCTTAGTAGTAGCAACAGTAATGCCTAATAACATGTCAAAGACATAAAGATTTCGTCAGAGATCTGTTTAATGATTATTTGAGCGCCATTCTTTATTTGTGAAAAGCCAAAGGTTGAAAGAGGAAGAGGTTTTTCAAATAAGAACGTTATTTATCATTCATTGGTCAGTAAAGAGGAAGTTATCTGGACATAACAGTGTTAGCTTAACTGGCTATGTTCTGACAGAAAAACGTCTTGAATGTTACGTTAAACAAGTGTGCAATTTATGTCTCTATTTGATAGTCGTCCAGAGGATATCTCTTTTACATGTTTGTATCGAACCAGTCTGATTATTTCTGTCGGAAGTTTGCTGAACGGAATGCAACTGGCCTTCATTAGCTAAGTGGACTGTTAGCTGCCGTGGGGCTAAAGCAGCCAACAGCAGAGACTTTATCAATTATGTGCTAAAAGACGAGTCCACATGCCTGAGTTTGTAAGACTGTGCGGGGAATACAGCATCGTCTAATCCTTGTTGTTCAGATGAGCACCGAAAGACTGAGGACAGTTACAGAGTGGAACCAGAACCTCTGAGAAGGTATCAGAACCTCTGCTCTACAGCATCGCTTTAGCTCAGCTGCAGTTTGCATTTTCCGGGAATACAATTTATCTGATCTGATGCTGATTTGTGTCCGATTCAAATTGAAGCAGCATTCAAAAGAAGATGCTGTTTGTAGGGCTTAAACATTGACCTACTAGAACATGTGAAGGTTGCAAACAAAGACTGAAAAGAGGCAACGAATCCACATCGAGCGAGGATGTTGAAGGTTGAACCAGACGACAACAGAGGGCTCAGTTTGGAGCCCCCCACACCTGCCGCATCAACATCAGAACTGCAGCAGACACAAGACAGCAAAGATCTGAGTAAGTGACATATTTGTTTTGACGTGATTGGAGCAAATTAACTCTGACTGGATGTAATAAAAGGGCAACTGGACTATGGCAAAATGAGGACGACAAATATATATGTAAGCATCCCAGCAGCAGAGGCAGAGTACAGCCAGGATAGGTCAGCAGTTCATGAAATGGCCTCTTGGATAATCCAACTGCAGAAATTACTCCGTTCTCTCTGTTCAGAGACCAGAGAAAAACAAAAAACAGTCAAGCACAAAAACAAAATGAGAATAGTTGACACAGACCGAGAGTGCACATACCAGATGAGCAGCAACAATATAACAGCAGCCTACTATATGCAGGTCATGTTTTCTTTGAT
Source organism: Characodon lateralis (assembly GCA_036250325.1). Classification (NCBI taxonomy): domain Eukaryota; kingdom Metazoa; phylum Chordata; class Actinopteri; order Cyprinodontiformes; family Goodeidae; genus Characodon; species Characodon lateralis. The sequence continues at coordinate 7,798 of JAHUTJ010042642.1, read as the reverse complement.
GAAAATTCAGTACAGGCTTCTTAGTTTTATATGTAAGGCTCCTGCAACGTATAAAAAGGAGTAAAGAAATTTACTCTTTTCAGGTTAGAATACCTATGTGAAGTATGTAGAAACATTTGAGTTTCCTGACATTTTCCTTATTCATATAACACCCATAGCGTAACAAACCTTAGAAACAGTTGATAGTTAAAAAAAGTAAAGTAAAAGCAAGTAGGAGGACAGTTTTTTCTTCTTGATTATGTGTATTTTGTGAAATGCACTAATCCCCCCCCCCCAATGACCCACACAACATGACGCTGGCTCCTCTGTACTTCACAGCTGGGTCTGTGTTCTCAGGCTTGTAAGCGTCTCCTTTTTTTCTTCAATTGGGTATTAACTTAAATGTATATTAATTAGTAATGGCTTCTTCCTACCCAAGTGGTCTTTCAGCCCACGCTGGTTCAGGACAAGTTCACTGTGAATAATGGCAGGTCATTACTAATTTCAGACAGAATCTTCACCTGGCCTTTGCTTTTGTTCTGGGGTCGATGTGCTTATTTGTCAATGATAGATGTTCATGTTCTTCTTTAACAGTATGATAACTGGACATTTTCATGCTGTTTATCCACATGACCGTGGCATCTTCAGGCATTTGCAAATTGTACAAATAGAGACCTGTGGTTGTCTATAATTTTCTTTCTGATATATTGGATGATTTATTTTCCATGATATCAGGAAGCAGTGCATTTAAGTATTCTAAAAACATTGATAGATTTGACTCCATGTATCTGAATAGTTGGGAATTTACCAGAATCAAAACCTAACAAAGCTATGAAATTATCATCTGAGCTTCACCAAATGATTCAACAGCATAGTTACCTTAGAATATGGAAACGTCTGAATATAAAAAAAAATCTCCAAAAATGTCTCTGTTATTCTGCCTTTTGGCAAATAGAAATAATTAGAATAATCCTTATTAACCTTAAGCAAGAAAATGTTAGTCTGACTTAATGTAAGACAATGAGGATGAAAAGTATAATTATCTGGTTTCAGTCATTCAGTCATTTTCTACTGCTTCTTCCATAGTGGGTCGTAGGGTTTCAGTTGTGTGTAAATATACATTATGTAGTGTTTTATCAAATTGTAGTTTTCATGTTGTATTGATAATGGTTTACTCGGTATGTTAGATGCGTATTTACATCAGGTACATGGGTGTCAACCAAGATAAGCTTTAAGGGTAACAGTAATACGTGTGTTCAAGTTGCTTTTAGACTTTATAAGGAAGGGGAGTTGCCATAAAATTTCTAACCTCAAAAATCACTGTCCAGACAATCTGAAACATTCACTGTGGATCTGCAGATTTTGACACAGGATATTATTGAATTCAGTTAAAACACTTGTACTCTGAGACAGAACAAGTTCTTGTTCTTTCTTTTTTTTTTTTTTTTTTTTTTTTTTTTTTTTTTTTTTTTTTTTTTTTTTTTTTTNGAGGTCGGACTACAAAAACTTGGATCGAGGGCTGACTTTCAATAGATCGCAACGAGGGAGCTGCTCTGCTACGTACGAAACCCTGACCCAGAATCAGGTCGTCTGCAAGTCATTTAGCACCACGTTCAAACTCTGTAAAGGGTGTTTATTACAGAGAGCTGTATTACAGCAGATCCTATTAAGAGGATGCAGAGGTTTCTTCATTATATTCTTCATTTATGAAGCATCTTTTGTACAGCCATCTCCAGTGGCTCAAGAGCAGTCCTCAGAACAGAGACAACCTTCTTTGTCAGCATGTTGAGCATATTTAAGTCACTGGCTTTTGATTCTGCTACCAGATTAAATAAAGGCAGATGATGTTGCACTCTCTACAACAGATTTATAGAAGATCTGTAACATCTTGGTGCAAATATTAAAAGGACCTAAGCTTCCTCAAGATGTACAGTCTGAGGCATGGCGCTGCCGCAGCGGTAGAGTCTGCAACCCATGTATATAGAGGCTTCTGCCCTTGACTCGGCTGTCCCCTGGTTCAAGTTCCATTTCCTGTCTGCCTACTTTCATAAAAAATGACAAAATGAAGGCCACTAGTTCTGCAAAACAGATCTTAAAAAAAAATTACAGTTTCTGCACTTCCTTTCCCATAATGGAAATTGTATTTGACATATTTCCATTTATCCTGAATTTTACAATTATCTTCTTTGTTTTGTTCACATTTACAATTAGATTATTTTTACAACACAATTCTACAAGTGTTCCAGTGGTATTCAGCTATATCTGATACTAGTGTTTGTTACTGGGGAAGCATCTCACTGTTCTGGTTGGGATGGTGTTGTCCACACAGTTTTTTTTTTTTTTTTTTTTTAAGATTTGTTTTTTTGCAGCACTAGTGGCCTTTATTTTTCCAGTATTGTTTAACAGTAGATAGACAGGAAATTGGGATGGAGAGAGAGGGGAAGACATGCGGCAAATGTCGCCGGGGACCAGGACTCGAACCTGGGACAGTGTGTTGAGGACTAAGGCCACCATATATGGGTCGCGCACTTAACCCCCTACACCACCAGTGCTGCACCCTGTCCACACAGACGTTTAAATAGTCTTTCACACACTCAGTCATGGCACAGATGTCATCCTCATCTGGTGGAGTGAGTGCATTCCTGTTCATAGCCTCCAGACAATCCCACTGACCTTCTGCATCTGTTGCTATTGTTTCACAGCTCATTTTGTCGCTGCTTGCCACTGAACAAGCTGAGGAAAAACAAGATTTGACAGGAGGAGGTCTTGCAAAGGAGATGGGCATATCTATTAAATTCGCGTAAAACAAATCCAACGTTTTGTGTTTACTGGTAGAGCAGCTGACAGACTGCTTAAATGTTGGAAGCATAATAGATAAAGTAGTAATACAAAATTTACAGCTGACCACAGAAATATCTGGGCTGCGAAGAAATTTTTTCACAAAAGCAGGCTCCGGATTACACTGCTTATTCAAGTCCTTTGCTTATGCCACCCCTCTTCAAATCTCGGCCTGCTCGAAATGTCAAAAAACCAGGCGGGGGAGATGTTGGAGTTGGGGATTTGATTCTGCATTCATGTCTCAGTGAAACACGAAATACTGCAGTCCTGATACTCTGGCTGAGTCCATTTCACTGCTTATAGGTCAACCATTTTGTTTGCTAGAAATCTCACACTGGCCATTATGATTGACAATGCTCTGGGATTTATTTATCTGAAATTTGTTTGGGGTTGTAGTTTAGGTACATAATGTAGTTACGGTTTTATTTGAGCTTTCAAAATAAATATGCCAATCTTCTTATTTACTAGTGACATCACTGACCAATGTGTCATTGCTACTGTCAGAAGCACCAAGGTTACTAAAGCTAACCTATGAATTATTAAACGAGCCATACATTTTTCAGTACAGATTTTTACCCAGAACTTGCAATAATAACCTAATACAACAACAACAACAACAAAAAAACAGTTTATTTCAAACCTAATACAACCTAAAGAAGTTTGAGAAAACCATCAATTCATTTAAAGGGGACACAAATGACTCAGAGCTTCCACCATGCAAAGGATGTAAAGAAATCAAAAATAATCACAGATAAAACTGAAATTTTTGTTTGTTTTAAATAGATTTTGTTTCTGGGCTTTCTATAATAAGTTCTACTAATAGTTCAGAACCCTCCTCTTGTTTGTGTGCACAGTCATGTGATAGAACACAACCTGTTATTTAACTTTGTCAAAGTTGCTCAAAGCCCTTACATAATTGGATTGCAGAAGGTCAATGGGTCCTGACCATTTGGAGCTGTTTTTTTTTTTTTTTTAATTACTTTTGATTTCGTTGCACCCCCTTTTAATTGAGCTTTCTTAACTATCTGTGGATTCTGGTGAGATTACCACAATCTAGAAATCTGCCTAAAATTTAAAATAGTAAATGATTGAGCCAACCTTTTGGATAACAACCTGTCTGCGCAGCCTGTTCTTGGATCTATTAAAAGCATATTATACAGTTGAACACAACATTCAGACACAGGCTTGTTTGCATTGAACTTTCTTGACAAAACGTACAGTGGCTTTGAAATTGTTTGGCTACAGATCTAAATATGTTTTAGTTAAAGGCATAACCTTCAACTCTGCAACTAGGGGTGTACCTCAGGGATCAGTCTTGGGCCATCTATTTTTCATTATGTATGCTAACTGTTGGGATTTTAAATAAATAAATAAAATTAAGAAAAAAAAACTACTAAACATGCTTTACATTATCAGTAATGAAGAGATTTGTTTGTTTTTTGGATTTCAAATAAAGGGTGGCTTTAATTTTTTTTTTTCTGTCATTTTCTAATTATTAAAATGTATTGCAAGCAGTCATTGATGTCCTTGTGTGTTTCATTGTTCTCAGTTCATCAGATGTTGGTAATTAAAGTGGTCCCCCATGACTGGAGCCCCAGTTTGAACCAGCAGGACCCAGAACTCCCCCACATAAAGGAGGAAGAGGAGGAACTGTGGATCAGTCATGAGAGAGAACAGCTTGGTGTAAAGAATGAAAATGAAGAGAAACTTCAGTTATTAGAGGTACAGGAAATCAAAACTGAAGACAACAGAAAGAATGAAGAGTCAGTCAGCAGCTCAGCTAAACGCATTACACAAACTGACGGAGAGGACTGTGGAGTACCAGAACCAGACAGGAACACTGATTTGGTATGTTCTTCTCAACAAAGTAAAAAGAAAGTTCACAAATATGCTAAAAGATCTAAATTGGGTTCCACACGTTCGGCTCGTGTTGGAGTTGATGCAGGAGAAAGACCATTTGATTGCAGTGTTTGCGGCAAAAGATTTAAACGCAAGTCTCATGTTAAATTACACATGATGACACATACTGCAAATAGAGAACATAACTGTGATATTTGTGGTAAAGGATTTAGAGAAAAGAGTTCTCTTCAGACACATATGAGACGGCACACTGGAGAGAAACCATTTGCCTGTGATGACTGCGGCAAAAGGTTTCATGCAAAGAAGTTTCTTACCACTCATATGAAGGTCCATTCAGGAGAAAAACCCTTTTCCTGTGATGTTTGTGGTACAAGATTCAGGGTAAAGGAAAGCCTTAAAAATCACATGTGGATCCACACCTCAGTGAAACCATTTGTTTGTAGCATTTGTAGCAAAGGATTTTCACAAAAAGAGAGTCTAAAAAGTCATTTGCGTGTTCACACAGGAGAGAAACCATTCATCTGTTCTCTTTGTAGTAAAGGATTTTCACGGCAACAAAGTCTAAAGAGTCACATGCATGTTCACACAAGAGAGAAACCTTTTATTTGTAGTGTTTGCAATAAAGGGTTTTCACAAAAAGAGAGCCTAAAAACCCACATGCGTATACACACGGGCGAGAAACCATTTATATGTAGTGTGTGCAGCCAAGGATTTTCTCTAAAAGAGAGTCTAAAAACTCACATGCGTGTTCACACGGGCGAGAAACCGTTTATTTGTGATGTTTGTAGTAAAAGATTTTCACTAAAAGAGAGTCTAAAGAGTCACATCCGTGTTCACACAGGGGAAAAACCATTTACCTGTGGTGTTTGCAGTAAAGGATTCTCATACTCTGGAGGTCTGAAAACACACATGGCTGTTCACACTGCACAGTTTAGCTGTAGTGAGTGTGGCAAATGTTTTGTAAAGGAAATACAGCTGGAGCGACACATGAGACTGCATTCAGAGGAGAGGCCATTTGGTTGTGATATCTGTAGAAACAGGTTTAAACACAAGTGCCATCTTGAAAGTCACATGAAACTCCATTCAGGAGAAAAATCATCTGTGTGTAGTGTTTCCTGTGAAGCATTTTCACAACATGGAGCTCTGCAGAAACATGTAAATGTTCAAGAGGGTTGCAATTAATGATTATTATCATAATCATGATTATTAAGTCCAACATAGACAATGTGGCGTAAAAATAAAAAAAAATTTGTTTACCCTCAGATCACAATTTTATCTTGCTTTGCTTACATAAAAGCATTAAAGAAAAAAATCTACGAGGCACTTCTAAACCTATTTTAGTCAGTTTGCACAATTTTGAGAACTTGTGTGAAACACAATAGACATTTAGGAAATTTGGGGCCGTTTTTAAGACATGAATCACACTGTTTCAAACAGTTTCTCTAATTCCAAGACAACAGTATTTCAATTTTGTCTCATGTTTATTATGTTTAACTTCAGCATCAAAGTTATTGGTATTATTATTTGTAGCAGCTGTAGTAGTAATAATTTCCATTGTTTCACCACACTCTCACCAACAAACAATGTTTTCTGTATTAAATGATATCTGTCAGGGATAAATTGCAGCCTGAACACACAATTCAACCAGTAATGAGACCGTTAAAGTTTTTATGAGCTTCAGTTAGCTTTATGCTATTCCTAGTCTGGGGCACAAGATCTGAATAGCTCCTTATTGTGAAAGTTTGCCGTGTTGACACTATAAATAGAAGCACAAACTTACGTGTTACTGTTTTGACCAACTGGTAACGAGTTGAACAATCCAGATCATTTCTGGGACACGAACATTTCTGTTCATGCTCTGTGCAACAAAGGTTTAGCGTTGCACGGTGATCTTTAGTGGTTTAATTTTATCCGCTGTACTCTCACTACCTTCTGCTTGCGTCTGCTGCAGTGTGGCTGAGAGGGTGATGGATGATCAAAAAGTTTTGAGCTTTTAAAAAAAAATCTAAATCAAGTCATTATAGTTTAAATAGATAATTTCATTTTCAAACCACAAAACTTATACTATACAACTACCATGGTGATCATTAAAAACCATTGATGAAAATCTTCTCTCACCTACATTAGTTTTTCCTGTTTTGAAGTTGAAGCAAAAGGAAGAAAAAGTAAATGCCTGAGCAAGAGCATAGAACTATGTTACATAGAATGTATCTCATTCTTTCGGTCATGGCCATAGGTGAGGGTAGGAACGTAGACCGACCAGTAAATCAAGAGCTTCACTTTTTGGCTCAGCTCTCTTCACCACAACGGACCGGCACAGCGCCCCCATTACTGCGGCAGCCGCACCGATCCGTCTGTCGATCTTCTGCTCCATTCTTCCCCCACTCGTGAACAAGACCCCGAGATACTTAAACTCCTCCACTTGAGGCAGGAACTCCCCTCCAACCTGAAGAGGACAATCCACCCTTTTCCGGTCGGGAATCATGGCCTTGGACTTGGAGGAGCTGATCCTCATCCCAGCCGCTTCACACTCAGCTGCGAACCGCCCTAGTGCATGCTGTAGGTCATGGCTTGAGGGGGCCAGCAGGACCACGTCATCTGCAAAAAGAAGAGACGAAATCCACTGGTCCCCAAACCAGACCCCCTCCGGCCCTTGGCTGTGCTTAGAAATCCTGTCCATAAAAGTTATGAACAGGACCGGTGACAAAGGGCAGCCCTGCCAGAGTCCAACATGCACCGGGAACAGGTCCGACTTAGTGCCGGCAATGCGGACCAAACTCCTGCTGAGGAGTGTGATCCCCCTGTAGTTGGAACACACCATTCGGTCACCCTTCATAAGAAGGGGGACCACCACCCCAGTCTGCCAGTCCAGAGGCACTGTCCCCGACCGCAACGCAATGTTGAAGAGGCGTGTCAACCATGACATCCCCACAACATCAAGACACTTGAGGTACTCAGGGCGGATGTCATCCACCCCCGAAGCCCTGCCCCGCAGAGCTTTTTAACCACCTCTGTGACTTCAGCCTGGGTGATGAAAGAGTCCAACCCCGAGTCCCCAGCCTCTGTTTCCACCAGGGAATGCGTGATGGCAGGATTGAGGAGATCCTCGAAGTACTCCTTC